>JAPZDY010000024.1:7744761-7755920 GCA_029783645.1 Ctenochaetus hawaiiensis
CTCTCTCTCTCTCTCTCTCTCTCTCTCTCTCTCTCTCTGTGATCCTCCTCTCTCTCTCATGTGGGCTTTCTCGTCCCTCCTCAAACATTTGTCTTCACACTTTTGTTTGACTATCATTTCCTTTTCTCTCCCCTCCTAAAAATACCAAACACTCCTGTCTTTCCATTTAGGTGTTTTTTTTTCTTTGACCTGTAACTATCCTTTCCCCTCCTGCCAGAAGAGAAGAAACAGAGTCCCTGTAAAAAAAAGAAAAAAGAAAAATGTATAAAAATATCCCCTTTCCCCTCATTTCAGGCCTCTGGCACACATAGCACAGTGTTTATTTACCACTTTAAAGAATCATCAGATAAGATAATCTCCTGATTGCCTTGATCATATTGTTTCTGGGACACTTTTGAGAGAGAGACAAAGATGAGTGATATGAGCCTGTGATTATAACCTGCTCTAAAAATATCATTCACGACCAAGAGAGGAGCAGAACAGTGGAGCTGCTCCTCTATTCAACCCATTCATCTGATACTAAAAACAAAATTAACTGTTCTGCATCCAGAGAGCTATTTTTGGTTCTGAATGTGACAGGTATAATTATGGCAGCCATATGGCATTTTCTTATCTGTATTTTGACGGCAGCGCAGAGGTCGTTGCTCCGCCTGTGTTCAGCGCTGACGTTAACGGTGCTGTAAAGGCTGCCACGTGCAGGATGTGAGCCAGGCGCAGAACACATCATTTCCTTGATCCATTTTCAAAGCTATGACCATAATAAAATGCTTCATGCATAACCAAATGTAATCCCTACCTCCTGTGTCTCGTACTCTTGATTATAAACCTCACGTCAGCTTGGAAGAAGCTGCAACTTTGCCTCATTTTAGTGATGGTCAGAGAAACAAAGTGGTCAAAAAAATGCATTTCTGGAAAAAAAATCTGTGGCACTAACCAGAGATTTTACTAAAGCTGAAGGCCTGTAGAGTCAGCCTTGGCCATTACACACACACCAGAGCATGTGAATGTGCTCACCCACAGGAAAAAAAAAAGGAGAAAAGGGGAAAATTAAGGTTATGAAAGACTTTAGATGGAAAATGAGAGAGGAGGTGACAGAATGAGAAGACAGAGAGGCTGCACAGCTGGCCTCGGCCCAGCAAATTCATTTTGTGGGGCCACAAATCAGTCAGTGTTATGTGAGTCAGAATTCCCAACTTGTGTTTGCCGTGGAACAGCAGCGAGTGCTCACAGTGCTGGAGCGTGATCAAAGTAGATTGCAGTGCAAGCGAACACACCCACTGTAGCAGACCTGGTGAGCGTTTAGCTTTTAATTCTCTTAAGTTCCTTGTTTAGCTTATTTAATGAATACTTGCATTAGAAGCATTAAATACAGCCCTGTTACAGCGCAGCAGCTGACCCTACGCGGCACAGACCAGTTCAGTCATGCATAAATGGCAACGGCACCCACAGGGCATGTCATGTACAAAAAAATACCTTGTTTAACCTTATCTGGTGAGCGTACATTCAGTAAAACTGACCGTTTTACAGAGGAGAGAAGCATAAGGCCTGACACTTCCTGTACCAGTGTAATATATTATTAGTGGATAATATTAACTTTATATAGCACATACATATGTAATACAACACGCTGGTTTAGCTCCAAATTTAAAGCACACACACCCTGAAATGCAAGGTGAATATAAAGCATCGTGTTTTGCGGTACATCATCGTGGATTCTCATTAGAAAACACTTCTATAATGGATTTCTCATTTTCATGTTCAGAAGCCATAACACTCTGCACAATAATGAGCTAGGTGATATTTAGTGGGTGGCCCTCCTGACTAAAGCAGAGTGACAGCAGCATGCTAGGTTGTAATTTGTTTCTTATAAAACCCCAGTTCAGTGTCCAAGCTCATTACATGTGAGAAAGTGTCACAAGCTTTATTTCATTGGTAGGTAAACAGCAGTCTGGAGCATAAAAAAAACTGCAATCTCCAGGGCTGATGCAAGATGGAATCATCTCTGTGATAAGCTGCACTGTATCAAACCGCAGTTTTATGCATCTGACGCGAGACAGCAGCGTTTTTAAAAATGCAATGTGGTTCATTCATTGTGGAAAGATGTTTTAGGGATTTATAAGTTGCTTGTTCACAGAGAATTAAAAAATGATATTTCGTCATTGAAATTTTTCATCCTGGATAATGTATTCCAAGCTGTTTTCTCAAGCAATATATATTCAAACAAATACCACTTCACAACATTTTGTTGAGTCACAGCTGTAGGACAATTTATTAAGTTCAATGTGTATAAACTTGTCCTGAAGCTGAAAATCAGAGTTTTAAAAAACACTGAAATGCAAAAGCTGAGCCTGTTCCACTGACACCAACATTTACCATCATTCAAATTATACATGTCTAAGAATGGAATATATTTTAAAACCAATTTGGATGCTAATACAGTCACAATTTGTGTACTTTTAAAGCACCATCAAAAGAAATTTACATTTATACTAAACTCAACAGATTCAAGGGACCAACTTTCACTGCTTCGGCTGATGTTGACTATGTTTGTTGGGTTTGAAAAGCATTAAATCATTATGGATTGTATCACCAGACAGAGCCAATGTTTTTGATTGGTTCTCATTTTTAAATTAAACAGCAACCTTTAGCTTTTCAACCTTTCTCTAAATACACAAGTAACTGATGCAAGCTAATTTGTTTTTGTTGTAAATTTCCTGATATTAAAGCAAGATGGAAAACTTTATCAGAAAAAGCTGAGAAACTCATTAAATTTTTGGATAAGCCCACTAAGGAAATACAAAATGTCAGCGCAAAATGAAATGCCAAGCTATATATAGCATATATAGCTACTGTCTTGTAGCTACGCGTTGGCCTCACCCTCTCTATCATCTTTTCCATCAGAGCAGGGTTGGAAATTTCTCTGTAAAAGCACATTCAAGCAGTCCTATAGGTCTATTTATGTGGTTCATGCATTATAATAAAGGAAACAGCTTGCTATTTTTGTAGAACGAGCTTGAAGCAATCTCTATTTAGAGTTAGCTGCAAGGCATCCCAGAGGACTCTGCGACTTGTAGCTGCAGTTGATTGAGTTTCTTCTGTCCATCTCTCTGGAGCTTTCGCATCAACTCGAGCGTGATCGTTTCCATAGTACGTGCCACTTTACCTGGTTCGACCATGATTGACGTATGAGGGACCGAACCTCTATTACCATATTCATTACCTGTGTTATTGGAAACCACACGTGCAGGGCTGAGTCTTTCTACCTCACATGCAGAGGCGCCTTCCCGGGAGACGAGAGGTTACTGGTGCTTCTTTTCTCCAACTAATGTTAGTCTTATATGGAACTACTCTCATCATGACTTGTCTCGTCCAAGCTTGGACTGAGTCTGCACATGGCGAGATCCCATCAGGACAAATTAGGAAGACCATGAATAAACTTGTCTGTGAGGAAGGAGGCAGGGAATCAAGACAGACACCAGAGCAGCACCTCCAAGGCCTTAAACTGAAGTTATTTGATTTACAACAAATGGCCGTCATGGATGAAACCTGAATGCTTGGTTGCAAACAGTTGCGCTCTCATCACAAGAATGAGTGATCTGCAGGGATATTTTTTTTTCTCACTTGGGTGATAAATGAAACCTGCACGCAGCCCGAAAGGTGAGGACAGAGTTGGAGACTTGTGCACACAGGCAGAAAGGTGATTAATCGAAACGGTGATAACCGGGAATGAACTTATATATCCATATAGCGGCCGCACTTTTTTTTCTTTTTCTTTTTTTTTTGCTAATCTATTGCTTTAACACCTCATCCATCAACAAAAACAGATTTGATGTGAGTTGGTGGAGGATGTTAATCATTCGAACTGTTTACCGACAGCATCATGAAAATGAGGCCTGGAAACAGAACTTCACTTCAACAAACATCTCAGTCTTCCTCTCAACAAACAGTGTTATTTCACACATATGTATGTGTGTGATATTTCAACTGTTTTTTTTTTGAGAGCTAATGAGAAAATAATGCAGAACCAAACACTGGTTTTGGCATCTCATGAATAGACAGAGCAATTGATTCATTTGTTTTAGTTTGAAAATCCTGGCCGCCTGCAAATGGTCCAAAAATCTCACAGCCTGATTAGCAACTAAGAATGTTATAACTCAAATAGAAAACACACCAGAGCTCAGACAGAGGACTGTGTGTGTGTGTGTGTGTGTGTTGGGGTACGGTTTCAATCTGCAACCTTTGATATTTTTCTAAAAGCCAATTCTTTGTTCACTGTTCGATCACTGCGCAGAGACACGAGTCACTTTAACCTCTGAGACAGAAAGATATTTATGGAGCATCACTGATATTTCATCGGAGTAGCCCAGGCTCAGTGAGGCACAGTGGTGTCTCATGATCATCTGTTTTAAAAAAAAAACTCACACTCACACTCAGATGTGTGTGTGTGTGTGTCATATGGTCCACATTGCCCAATAAGGGTATCAATGGTTTGTGCTGAACTTTTCATTTCTTGTCGTCCTTACTTGGTAGAGCTTGTCAAAGAAATGATCTTGCATCACTGGTCGCTGCATCGGTCACGCCTCAGCCTGTAGCTGCTCTGGAAAATTGCCTGGGCTGTAGAACAGCCCCCATTTGGGGCATCGAATTGTCTGTGACCAGTACTGTGTTTTTCCATTATAAAATTACCAGGGTTTTGTTCAGTTCTGAGGTTATTCAGGTACCCTCACCCCAAAAAAACACACAATATAATGGCACATAAATGTTTATGTGCATTTCAAAACTCATACAGCTCATTTTCCTTTGGCTCTATGTGTCCCTGCATTTTTTGAATTTCTTAATTTCATTTTAACATGTCTGCCTGGTGTCATGTCTTTCTCAGACTGTTCATTTGTATATACTGTCCACATTGTTAAAATACAAAGTTGGTTGAAAATCTTGTTACACTCAAGAACTCGTTCATGGTGAGAGCACAGCACTGACAAAGTATCACCTTTTAATTTGATGTGGGGAGCAAAGAAGTTGTTTAATTTGTGTCCATCTCATAAATGTGGGTTCATTCAGTGCATTCACTCCCCTTTAATCTCAGTTTCTTTTTTCCACCCACTCAAAGAGGGAAACATCTGGCTCTTCAGCTACTAAATACTCCACTTTGTTCATCAGCTAGTTGCAAACTGTGTCTGGTCTTTAAATAATGTTAGCATGATTTAAGTTGTTGTTGCAAATTCTTTTAGTTGCTGACTGTTTTCTTTCTTAAACTTCCACAATTCTTTCACTGTAAGGCCTAAGTTCGTTTTGTCTATTTGTTTGACATTGACGTCCAATTTGCATGTCGTTGTCCTCCACAGAGCTGCGAGCAGGGGAAGCTTGGCTGACTCTGTCTCCTTCAAATACCTTGTAATGCTTTGACTTGTTATTCTTTCCTTTAGGCATTTCCATGGCCCACAATCTAATTGTAGCAATGGTTCGTGCAGATCCGAGTTGTAGTGGGCTACTTTTAACTCAAAGTGTCAGGAGCACGTTACAATATGCTGCCAGCTCCTAGCTTGCTAACCTAGAAGTCTCTTAAAATTATTTTCAAATCAAATCAACACTAATGAGAGTGAAGGGAATTAACGAAACCAGGACAATAACACCACAAACATCGGTTGAGATGAGGGGAACTGCATGATTCTCTGTGGGTTTAAAATTACAAGTTATTCCTTTCACAAGAAGCCAGTTCAGTTTTCCAGGATCTTTAAGTGTAAAAGGATATGGATTGCATTTATATAGTCTTAGTCTTGTCTATCAGTACTAAAAAAAAAAGCTTTGCAGTATGTCAACATTCACACACAAAATAATCAGAACAGAGACACACACACGCATACTAACTCTTATCTCTCCCAAGGACATTTCTACATGCAGACCGGAGGAGCCAGAGATCAAACCAACGACCTTCTGATACGTGGACAGCCCGCTGATTTACAGCCGCCCCACATTTATCTGCTTAGAAATATTCAGCTTTTTTAGCATGAATTATGTAACCTTCACAAGGGCATAATTATTCCTGCCTCAGCAATTAGTTTTTTTTTTCATTCAAGAACATCAAGCCTCTCTCTCCATATCAGATCACTTGTGTTCTTTAAATTAAAATAAAGTCCTTTTGGCCCCTTTGCTAAGTGAAGAATCTTTGATACAAATAATCCCTTCAAAAATGCAATCACACATTTGACCTTGCAGGCACCGCCGGTTGAGAGAGCGTAAGGGAATTGAGGAGCACCCTTCGGTCTTTAGCAGACAAATGGAAGAGGTTTGTTTGAAAGCTCCTTGACATCACAGAAAAAAGCCTTCACCTTTTAACACACAGCATCCGTTTGCCCTTCACTGCTGGAATAATAAGCAGTGCTTTGGTTTTCTTTCTCTTTTTTTTTTTTTTTTGGTGCAGAATTGTGCTTCAGCTTTCTTCAAGTGCAGATTTACTTGAATAATTAGCTCCCAAGTGGTCCGGATGTATAATCTGAGATTGAGGGCAATTCTTAAATCTGCCCTGCGGTGGTTACTCTCAAAGTGTTTACCAGCAGCCCGCTCATCTCCTCAAGTGATGTATAGAGTTGAATGGAAGATGGATGCCCCCCACCCCCCCCACCCCAGCTACACCCACACCTGACATACAGCATGATGCAAAGCGTTTGCTGATTTACGCCCGCTCTTCGCCACCATATGGCCCACATCACTCATTTCCCTGATGACCAGGACGGAGACCACTTCATCAGGGAAGAGGGCAGCAGTCGTAACGGTTCTGTTCTGTTGTGATTTGGACACAGGGGGTGTGGGGGGGCGACAGAGCAATTTTAAAATCACCAAACTCAAACAAACACCCCCCCTCCTCCCTTCACCTTCCCCAGTCCACTCCACTGATTCCTCAATCAAGCTAGCCTAGTTTGTTTGCTAAACGCAAACTGGGCTCCAACAAGCCCTGCACTGGAGTGTCAATAAAGCTGAAGAGGCAGAGCGATCAATGACAAAGAAGGCATTCAATTTATGTTTAAAAGCGGGGCTAATCAGCTAATTTGATTGGTTCGGTGTGGTATCCTAAGCTCCCCACAAAGGCTCTTCAAATATCCTGGTAATGAGCATAAAGATTGTGTTTTTCATTTTGAATAAGTAAGTTAAGCATGGTCAGAGGGGGTTGAGTTATACAACTGTCACACTGTCTCATTCATATGAGTTAAGTAAGCCGTCACTGAAGGCTGCAGGAAAACAAAGAAATGCGGTTTTCTGAGGCTTTAACTTGCATTTTATTAACAACATATTATGGCAGTAATTCACAAATTAGATTACATGTAGTTTGTTTAACTTAAATTAGGTTTATTTTTCAGGCTGTGAGTTTGACTGAAAAGGGGTTTTTTCTTCTTTGGGTGGTAAAATGAACTAATTGTTAGTGACTTTATTGTAGGATTTCAGCTCTTGGGTTATACATGACACTTTGATGGTGGTGGTGTGGTGCTTATTCAAGCCTCACACTAATGAAAATTCATGTCTAAATAGCCAAACCACCTCCTCTAATTAAAAATTTATTTGATTTTTCTTTTTGTGTGCTGGAGACAGGCAGGAGACAGCATTTTCCTGTATCTGCTGGTGTGGAAAATGCCAGTGTTGGAGCAAAACAAATTCTAATGCAGCGTGCAATGTGGTGGAAATTATAGTCAAACGTGATTGATCTGTTTATCCCCCGGACGGGAGCGGGCAACAATTTAACATTATTACCTTTCCCAAAAGCGGAGTCATGAGATTTTAAAATAAACAGCAATCAGTCTTTTTTTCACTCCTCTAAATGACACCATCATGCATGTTTGGTTTATTCACTTGTTTACTCTTCTTCTCTTTCAGCGCATTCATTTAGCTTTCGCTGCAGACTAACACATGTAAAGTAAAAAAGCGTGGAGGCTGCCGAGTTTCCTGCATGCGATTCAGTCGTCTGCCTCGTCTTTAATTAGAGCATGATAACATGTTTCTAAACTCGAACCCTCTCTGCCTCGTGTTTCCCCGTGAAAGGCTCATGAATAAATTGAGGAGGAACATCCACTTTTGAACTCACTGGGCTTTACAGTACAAGGAGGCGATTGTGCTGCGTCCACAGGGACGTGGAACAGGAGATGACAGGAAGTGGTCTAAAATGGGTATCTGCTCCTTTTTTCTTTTTCTCTGATTATAATAGATGTAACTGATTATTACTGCAATAACAAAACAAAGAATGCAGACTAATGTCCATGTAAACATTACATGATTATAGTCAAGCAGCTGTTAAAAACTATTAATATAATATAGTTCAGTGTTTCACAGGGTTGTTGTTCGGCTAAGAAATTAATTTATCTTGTAGATCAGTAAACTGGACTCTGTGTAAGGGTCAAATGTGCACTATGATGTGATAAAAAAGGGAACAAAAGATTTCCAGTCATCTCTTCATATCCATGGCTGTGATCTTTACACTACAAGAAGCAGACGACACACACTCTGCCTCACACACTGCACTGCTGACACTGCACCTCGTGCATGGCACTGCTGTTTCAACTCTGACTCGCTGTCAGGATCCGCTGCATGTTTAAAGAGAGAATGAAATAATGAACATTGAGCTGGAGTTCATTTATTTTATTGGCTTAAGAAGCAGCTGACAGATTGAATGTTCCTGATGTGGGGTTGCTTGGTACAGGAAGGAAAGAGCTTTACTGACCCATAAACAAACATCCTATTTGGATCAATAAGCCGAATGGCCAACGCCGCCTTGAGATGCTCGCCATGAATCTGCGGGGGCCGCCCTCTCCTCTCATTAAATTATAAAGGATCTGCGAGCCGTGAAACACTAACAGCGAAGCATCACACTGGTTGCTAAAAATAGAAACGCCTAAACAAAAGAGTTTTTTTTCTCTCTCTCTCTCTCTCTCCACATTCATGTTGTTACTCAAGAATCCTTTTAACTATCCACTTCTCTCGTTCCCCGAGGTCAGAAGAGAGAGAGAGTCAGCCAAAGATGGGCATCCCGGCGTGCTCGCGTGTGTTTGCAGGGTTTCGCCCGTGCGTCAACAGAACGCCAACCAGCCCTGTGATGTCATGATAAGGGGGAGATACAGCTGTTCTGGCGGATGGGAACATCTCTCGCCGAGGCGCTCCGTCTCTGCCAGGAGGTCCGAGGTGCATCTTGTTGCTCGAATTTGAATTGCAAATCCACTTAAAGTACATAAGTCAAAAGTGCTCCCAGCTAAAATGCAAGCCGTGTTGAGTCTGGAAGATTTTTAAAAAATCATGGACCTTGCACTTAGGGGGATTACATTTTCATGCACTGAAAAAAGGGAGGAGGGAGAGTCTCGATGCGTCATCATCGTCACCTTTCAAAAAGGGGCAGCCCCCACACGGCAAATGACATTTACCCAAAAAGAATATCATACATTCCTCCTAACGTCTCATAATACACGTTACAGCGCGTCATATGTTTTTCAGTGCAGTGAGAAACGGGTGTGTTCTTGGTTCTTGGGGAAGGGAAACTAATCAGGGAGAAAGAGCAGTTTCCACACTAGTGACTTTTCAAGGCCCGGTGGTATAAATATCAACCATCTGTGAGGCCATCTGCATTGGGGTGCTATATCATGCACCAAGGCCAAGCCACCAAGCGCAGACAAGTTCCCTTCCATGGCACTATCTGCACTGCATGCAAGACAAGCAACCTATCACAGAATCACTGCTATCAACGGTGAATCTGCCCTGTTTCTCATGTAGCCTTGTCAGACATTCATACATAAGTGAGGTGGTCATTTAAAGGCGCAAACACGATAACCTGAGTGCAATGTAATGCTTAGTGCAGCTGCATGTGCTACACTGCCTTCAGATTTCATCATGCTGTTTAAAAAAATGCTTTAGGGGCAAAAACACTGAACATAGATGTATTATATGTTGGCTTACAGGCTGCATTTTCAATCAAGTGTTTAATCTGAACTTAGATTACAGAAGGACTACAGTGATTGCAGGGGCTAACATGTCTGTTGCAACCAGCCATCCATCATACTTTGACAGCTGATATTGCACCAGTTTGGAGTAATTTTTTTTGCTTTTGTACTTTGCTACACTGAAGTCTGTGTACCGACGTCTGCAGAGATGAGCTGCAATGAGACTGTGACCTTTAACATTCAGCTCAAAACACAACAATGCATAGAGAAAGGCTGACAAAGAGAAAAATATGCAGTTTTATTGCGCACAAAACACTCGACTGCTCAAGACTGAAGACATCATATCACTGTCTTATCTGTCTCCTGCAACATCTGGATTTGCTGTATGTATATGTTGCACCCTCTGAGCCTCATCAGCTGTTCGCTGTGAACATGTGTTTTTTTTGTATTTGTGTGTTTGCATTGGGAAAGAGAAAAAAAAACAGAGAGGGAGTGTGTGAGTGTGCATGTCCACTTGTGCATGTGAGACGTTGTTTCAAGCCATGTAGTTATTGGAACGGAAAGGAATGGAGGGAGGCTGGTGCTGAAGAGCGGCCCACTCGAGGGGGGGAAGAGAGAGCGAGAGAGAGAGAGAAGAGAGGCCAGTGGCGAGTGAAAATCCTTTTGTTATTTCTGTAGATTGTTGAGACACAGAAGAGGGGGGATTAATTCGTCTCAAGGTCTGAGAGCAGCCATCAGCAGACAGCAGCACCCCCCTCCCACACAGATTCACCTTTATTTTGCTATTGGTTCACCAAACTTAGACAACACTGATTGTTTAAAATATGTGGCAGTTGTGAAATAATAAATAGATTAATCCAATCATTAAAAAGCTTGCGGTCAAATAAAATAGTAAGTGAACTAAAAAACTGCCTTGTGGGTTTAAAACATGTTTAATGTGCATTTGATCGCAAAATGTTCATCATAGTCTGCAAAAACAAAAAAAAATAAAGAAAATGAATCATGCTTTAAAAGTTAAAACATGTAGTTGTTTCTTGATGATTAAATATTCAAAGTCATTCTGGCAACTCAGATCCTTAAACAATAATAAAATCAACAATAACTAAATTTGTATTACTGTAGCTTAGTTATTGTTTTTTACCTACAGAGATAAATGCAAGGGCAATTTTTACATTTGCTTTTAATGATTCTTCAGATTTTTTTCAAGATGAATCTGTTGATGTTTTTGTTTATCAGATTTAATAT
>JAPZDY010000024.1:7765065-7787659 GCA_029783645.1 Ctenochaetus hawaiiensis
ATTGCACTGCAGCTCTCGCCGCAGTCTTTCATATTAAAGAGTGCGGAGCCCTTTATTAGGCCGAAAAGGTTGAGACGTTTGTTTCCACAGAAGGTAACGTCACTCATTCCGGGCTGTGGTCAAAGTACAGTTTATCTAACAGTGCTGAAAAAGCCCCCCCCCCACCTTGTACTCCCACTTCTGTTCCCTTTTCCCAGCAAAGTGTTTCAGAACAGATGGCACCACCACCTTTGTTTTTTCCGACTCGTTAGACTCGACTTGTTGATGAAATGGAGCCTTTACGCTATACTGCCCATGCAGATGTGTGGCTGTACATTTCTCACTGTGGCCTCCGTCTCAAAGTCCGCAGCAATAAGGGCGTAATCTACAGCTTCAACATTTATATCAAAAGCCCCTATATTGTTCTCATCTCCTCAGCTCCTTCAGAGGACAGCACGAGCTCTGCCTGGACATAAAGTGAACGTGGAGTGTGTTTGCGTTTCTTACTGCCCGATAAACCCTCCTGCACAAGTGCTCTCTGCAGCACCGGGTTATTGGTCCTCATGTGTTCGTGCACTCTCACTGCAGTAATGGAGTGCACCTCAGAGACTGGCAAATTGATACCAACAACTTTCCAATCATAACTCGCAGAAAGATAATGGCATGTTTCCTCCATTTGTTTTAGTCATCAGCTGCAGCTCTGTCTGGTGCACACTTGTTAGCCTGGCCCATCACGCTGTTTGTCAGGGCCAACTTATAGATCGCTGCATCTCTATTGAAGAGACAGACAGAGGCTTATGACTGCATTCAAGATGCCTGTCATGGTTTGGCATTGTTGTCCTGACTGTCACACTTTGAATGAAATGTCTCATTGTGGTTGCTGGATGAGGATGAGGATTGCTGTTCAGTGTGTGAACGTTGCAGTCATGAGTAGAAAATCAGGCCGTCGTCTGAATTTTATGAACCTCTCAAAATTATTAAACATGAGGCTTTTTTTTTTTTTTTTTGAACCTCACGTTTTCTCTCAGCACCAGACAGCGTTTTTATTTTGTGTGTCTTTCTCTAAGAGGGAAATCAAGAGTGTTAGCGTTTGGCTTGGTTTGCTGTCTGGGGTCCAAAGACGCTGTGGAGAAGGAAGTAGCAGAGTTTGCAAATTCAAGCTCTTAAAATAATTAAAGTTGGCATGATGACTCTGCTTTCTAGACGGGTCCAAGCTTAAAAAAGACAGCTGTGGGAGTTACCACAGCAACAGCAAGCTGCGTTACAACCCCAATACGGGGAATAATGAAGGTTGGAATATGCAACGTGCATATAAGATGAAATCAAATGCATGATTCTGTCGCTGTGGTGTAAAATGAAGCTTTTGGCCACTGACCCATCATACTCGAAAACAAACATTTCCTCCATTTAGGAGAAGGAGACGCTGTTTACTCTATTAACCTTTCCTCTCGGTTGCACTCTTGACATTGAACAATGTGGAAGAGGCCGACTCCTCACTGGCCCTTTTGCTAATGAGGCAATTAAGTCTCTCCTGCCTTGGTTGAGCAAAGGGGCAGGGGGGGGGAGCAAGGCAAGTCATCTGCTGTCTCAGCAAACACCAAGCATCTTAGCCGCGCTGCAGTCAGAATACATAACAAGCCCTGCTTTGTTGTAGTAGCCGCACAGTCGTTCTGGTCCTCCCTTGTCAGTGCAACGCTTACCCCGGCTGGAGATCACAGGCTGTATTTATCCATGTTATCCATGTGCACCCAGTTACAGCAGATGGAGATGAAAGAAAAACATCGAAAGAAAATGATGTTTGCGCTCTTGTGAGCGATTGTAAAGCCGTGGTGAGCAGCGGCAGTGTAGCAAAGCTGAAATTGTTTGTGAATTATTGTCATGTAGCACAGCAGCACATAGAGAGCCGTTGAGAGATAAAGTTGTGAAGTATTGCTTTTACTTCCTGCATGGCAGAGTCAATTCTGGAGTAAATATGTCTTGATGTGCATTTTCTTAATGCTTTGATTTCCTCTCAGACCATCTCAGGAGAAAAGAGTACAAACACTGTTTTATTGGGAATCATATTTCAGAGGAAAAGGTATGTCTTTGCTGCCTAAATTCCCAACACAGTTTTATACCTCTTTCATTTATTAGCCTCTGTGTGTCCTGTTGACTCGAGTATTTATGGTGTTTCATTTGTTATAAGTTATTCATGCAGCTAAAAGAGCTCTTGCTGGTTCACAGAGTGAGAGGATGTTGGGCTCCTGAAGGCCGGTGTCAAGAGCAGCATACACAGATTTACTCCAGAGTACAGAGTGAAGTGAGAATGTAGCTCTGATCCAATTCCCGCAAGACCCGTGAGAAAAGCAAGGTTCTGCTTTTTTCCTTTTTTACCTGTTTACTGAAGAGGACCAATCCGCTACGAGGCAAAGAAGGAGGAGAAAGATATGAATATACAACCGTCTGCATGCAAGATTAAGTTTCTGTCAATGTGTGTGTTCATGCCTGATTTTTTTGATCAGATTCCCTTTCTGACACACGTCTGAACGATTGCATGGAATTGCAATAGCCTAAAAGGCTTTCCAAGATAATACTGATTTGTAGAATGTGCTGATACTCTACATCCATTTAAAAAAAAAAAAAACACCCTTTTTATCCAATTAAATGAGTCTGACAGCAATTAGCATGTTTCTTCCCTCATAGCCTGATGACTTGCTGCTATGAGCAGCCGCTGCGTCCTACAAAAAAAGGGCCAGCATTAGGGCCGGAGTTAATGTGTTTAAAGGATGCACAATCCTAACGAGCGATAACGGAAGGCTTACGGCTGCTCAGAAGGGATTAGGGGACATAGTTGTCTGTCTTAAAGCTCAGGCTTAACCATCATACTCTTTTTTTTTTTCCCTCCTCCATCTCTCCACCCTGGTAATGAATCGCCAGTGTTTCCTGACACAAGGCATGAAAAGGAACGTCTCACTCGGCAGGGAATGAAGACTGCTGCTCATTAGCTGCGGAAAGGTGTACCGAACCAGAAAGAGGAGATGTCCGGACAGATTTGCTTGAAATCAATGCCTGTCTTCTGAAAGCTTCCTCTACAGTATGTGGCTGCCAAAACTTATCAGACAAAAATGCATAAGAGCTTATGTAAGCAGGCGAAGGTGTGCCTCGGCCACACAGACATATGTATGAAAGACACGGTGTTCGAGCAGGAAGAACAAAGGAAGCACCGCGGCTCCTTTCAGAATCAGGTTTCTCGTGCAGGATTCACCATCCACTTTAACATATTTGCCTCTGCCATGTGACCAGATCAATACTGAGAGATTACCTCTGCTCAGTGAGAGACACAGATACCTCTGAAGTGGCAGGATTGGAGAACGACCGAGCTGACGGTTTTCAGTTACAGGACGCTAAAGATGCATAGTGGCAAGGGCGCCAGGAAAAGTGCACAGTTAGCAACAAGCTGCAGCAGCAACTGACCATATGCGTCGCTGCCGGCTAAAATTACCGAGACTGGGCCTGACAGGTTACATGCTTTTACTGCAAAATATACTGAAGAGTACATGAGGCAGCGTCATCGCAGACCTGCAGTGTGTGATGTCGGTGCTCGCTTTTTCTCATTCTAGGCCTAATCTTTTGGCTTCACGTATGCTTGAGATGGAATTTTCATGATGCCGCTTCACTGAAAAATGACTGTATCATTCAGTATTCAGCTCACAGAGCACAGCAGCACAAGACAGTAAAAGAGTCCTTTATGCTCTTGTTTTGTGTGAACTGATGTGTTAAAGTCACAGTTTAATAAATTCAGTTGCTACAAGCAGTGGACGTATGATACAACTAACCTTTGGCTTCGTGTTTACGCCGTCCTTTGGCTCAAGCTAACGGCCCGCTTGTAAAGACAGATAGACCTAGGTGCAGTTTATCTGAAGCGATGTCAATAGTGCGGCCACCAGCCTCTGTGATGTGTGTCAGCCTATCGGGGGAAGTTTTCATTGACATGCAAGTTGGCGCCTTTTGTGGTATGCTAACTGCACCCTGTAAGGTCTTTAGGGAAATCACAATGCAATGGTGCCAACACGATCTTTGTTAAATAATGGAAGTTATTGTGTGGAAACACAGAGCTCTCCTCGTGACCTAGTTAGAGCACCACCCATTCTTCATTTCCCCCACTTCTCCTCTCTGTAATCATCTTCTTAGCCAGATCAGCTGCATATATAATCACCCTCCACAACTGATCTCATGAAAGGGAAAGTGGACATTTAACTCGACTTTGGCCGGCGGAGCAAAAGTTTAAAAAGCCTTCATAATTTTACGTATTGATTTTTTGTTCTGCTTCACCTTTAGTTCAATTCATGTAATCTCACTTGTTTATTTATTGCATCTGTTACAATGCACGGCACTGTATTTGATCTCAGGGTGGAAAAATGAATGGATTTTATTTGTTTGCAGTCCCAAAATGTTCCCTGTATTGCCATTGTTTTCCTGCATGGCATTGAAACGCAATAGAAGCATGAATGATGTTTCACTAGACTGTCCAGCATGGTCATTAATCCTAATATTTAGACTGTAGCCCCTATCCACTCCCAGTCGTGGCTTGACTACAAGTAATCATAGCCATACACCCCTGTGTATCGTGCTGCAGGAAACACAGTACAAGCGCCGAAGCTCAGTCCATCAATCTAAGAAGGCAGACATTTTTTTTTTCCTCTAACCCCATGTTGGAAGATTTTACATGATCCCATGTTCCCGGTCCTGAGGGAATATGTTTATGAGTGCTTTCTCTCACTGTCCTGTCTCTTCCCAATCCGCTCTCCCTCTTACGAGACGAGGGGACAGAGTGTGTGTAGCTTTCTGCCGTTGGGGTCATGATGGATGGCCACTCAGCCATACATGCTGTGCTCACCAGAGGCCGACCATATTTCTCCTTCGCTGCCCGTGCAGACCTGCATCTGCATGGGGACAGTCAGAGATGCTGCTTTCTGTGAGCTCAGCAGGGCCGAGGACGAGTATTCGATTAGGCGAAATGGAATTAAAGTAATCTGATTCCAAAAAGACGGCATCTGTAATCTGTTTCAGTTACTGTAAATATGCAATAATCAGATCACGGATGCTTATGATGATTCAGAGTTATTGCATTGCTTAATACAACTGTGGCATCTAAATTATGGAATTTCTTTATGTCTTGCAGAATTGTAGATTAAAATGAAACCTATTTAACTGAATGCTTAGAAATATGACACGACTCAACCGTTCCAGCAGCAGTGCTGGTTACATTTTTCTGCAGGTAATCACTTAAAGTAATTGCCTTTTAGTGTAATCCTCCTAACCCTCATAACTAATAAGTAATATTGCAGTGAATGGTGGGCAGGTTGGAGTTGGTGGAATATGTGGGGGGATGGATGATATGTTGAGGTGGAGTATTAGCAATAGGATGACCCAAGGGCCTTATTGGAGGCTACTGCTCGGTCATGGAAGGAATAAACGCTGCAGGGTGCTTTGCATGGCAGCACACTGCTGCTATTGGGTCAGAGGAATGATGGGAGGAAGAGCGAGAGAGAGAGAGAGAGAGGGAGAGAGAGAGGGAGAGAGGATCTGTCATTGATCCGGTGGCATTAGCCTGGGCTGTAGTCATAATGAAGTGTGTATGTGTGTGTGGGTGTATTTGTCTGTGTCTGCGGGTGGGTGGGTGAGTGAGTGTGTGTGTGCATGTATATGTGTGTGTGCATAACTGACAACTCCTGTAAATATCTGCATCTGGAGTGTTTATATCCCTGTGATTAATTATAACTCATGAGGACACAAATAAACCACTCAAAGTGAGTGCACATGCATGTGTGTATCCCCAGATGGCCTTATGTGTGCATATTTGTAGTGTGTGTGTGTAGTTTATTCACTCAGGTGTGTGTGTGTGTGTGTGTGTTTGTTTGCAAGTGCATGCTGGATGTGTGTATCCCCAGGTTTGCCAGGTATGCATCGTCATCGTGTGAGTATACAATGTGTATGTATTTCCTTGACATTCAGTGCATGTTTGTGTTTGTGTGTATGGGTGTGTGTGTGTGTATGTGTACACAGTGATGAAGCAGGAGAGGCTGCTTGGCGACTCATCCATCATTTTCCCCCCTGGCCGGCGGTGCCCTCAGAGGAGCGCTGCGCTGTCACAGTGACATTGGGCTCATTTTGGTCTAGAAAAATGGTGCATCCACCCCCAGCATCACCACCACTGCCGCCGCCACCACCACCAACCCCCCTCTCCCCCTTCAGCCAGCGAGCCTGCATAGACGCCGCAGTAACAGTCTCTCTAACAGTCTCAGACTCCTTTCCCCCCCCCCGCCGTCATCTTTACACGCCACATCCACAGGGACAGATTGCTAATCATAGCCGGCGCTCTATTGAAAGGCCCTCGTTTGTTCACGGTCGTTAAGTGATGCTGCTTCAGGTTAGGCCGTCACCTTTGCCGACCCTCAAAACCCCTAAACCTCTGCTGGATAACCTTTAGGAAGGGATGAAGGAGAGGGAAGCAGATTGGGCAGAGAAATAGAGCGATGAGAGCACTTTATGAGCATCCCGCGGTCTCCCTGCCCCTGTCCTGTGTCTCCTCCTCGCTGGTAATGTACAGGGTGAGTCAGCATGAGCAACTGCAGTGTAGCGGCCCGGTCGATCTGTTTGCGCTCGCATCTGACAAGACAATGCCAACGTCGTGCCGCCAAGCCACTGCTGTTGCTGTTGCTGTTGCTGTTGCTGTTGCTGCTGCTGCTGCTGCTTCGTGACTCAGTGGGGTGTACTCATATGTGTGTGCACGTGTCCTCCAACTCTCTTCACAGTGCAGGACAGCAGTGGCACAATTTCAACTTTCAGCCACTGCTAAGAGTGATGGTTGTCATGGCCGAGGGGGGCGTGCTGCACAATCTTAGTAAGACATGAGAGGATGAGAAAGAGATACAGAAAAAAAAATCGTGTGCTGGAAAGAATTTTCTTGATTTCCAGATCAGTATGCGCTGCTGCAATACAGCAGGCCCGAAGCAATGCAGAGTACCATTTTCACTATTATTAAGAATTAGCCAGACAGTGTGTGTGGTGCATCCACGTATAAGCCTGTCTGTAAGTCTGTAATTTATGTGTGAGGATGACAAAGCATGGTTTATAATTGCATGTAGGCACAGCTTTATGGCTAATATACAGCATACAACTATATTAAACCATTGCATTAGTTAATGCTCTTACACACAGAGAAAGTGGATGCAGACACTGGTAAGCACATACATGCATAAACACACAGCTCCACCACTGGCTCCTGTTATATAACTGCAGTCAACACATTTTAACGTCATTCCTCCCAAAAAGGCACCTTGTTGTTGAGACAGAGAAATTAAAAAAAAAAGGAAGACAGAGGCATGAAGGGGGTGAGACTTGGAGAGACAGTAAGAGGGATGTGAGGAGGGGAAGAGGGGTTGAGGGATTGCAGCATGTTTGCCCCCCCGCCATCATCCTGTGTGTGCAGCTAAAGCAGTTGCTAATCAGTTCTGCCACTTCACACGCACACCCAGAGACGAAAACACACATAGACTGTATACACACACACAAATCTACTGATATATCAGCAGGAGACCACACAGACACACAGCATTCCCCTCAATAAGCCTCCTTTCATAGATAACCTCTCCAGCTGACAATAGCAACAATAGCATAAATCCTGATCCCGACAACGACGACAACAACAACAACAGCAGCGATGGAAAGCCACGTCCTTCACTGAACCCACGTCAGCACATTTTCCCCTCTTCGTCTCTTCTAAAAAACTCCTTTTTTTAAAAAAATTTGATAAAGGATCAGTTTCCGGAGCTGCAAGCATCCGGTTAGGACACGTCGGATTGGTGGCTGATTGATCAGCCTGTTCTGTCGCTGGAGATCAATCGCCATCCTTCCGTTTTTATTGGAGATCTCGTTTCCTACGCTTGCCCGTGGCAGCGTGCCTGGCGACCTCACATTCCCACTTGACCTCACCTTTCCCATAACTCAGGCCGAAGGTCAACGCTTGTTATTAATTTGCATGACCTTGTTTACTTTAATGTCCTATTGAGCGGCTTGTGCAGTGGTTGCACCTGTATTGTCTTTCATACAGCCCTGAGTATAACTTCCTTCCTGCGAAGGGATCAATAATATAGCATGGGCTGTAAGAAATATTGTGCAATTTTCTTTGGAGTAATGACGGGAACTGTGGACGATATATGCACCGGTTTGGAATCAATGCTTTAATGTAAATGTAGCTCTCTTCTCCACATTTCAGTGATGGTAATATGATCTGTGCATGTGCATTTCTATACAATAAAAGCAGATTTCCATCTAAGGAAGCTACACTGAACATATTTTCCTGTTTATGACTAAAAATATCTGTCTCAGTTGTTTTTTTTCGCATATCACAGCCAAGCATTATGATGCATTGCTCCATGGACTCTTATCACAACCTCTCACCATGAAGGAATGGTGAATAGCACATTTCAATCATTCTGTCATGGGAGAACTATAATCTTTTTCTTCCTCATGGCATATGTCCTTCCACTTCTAACTAATCCTTATTATGCCTCAGAAGCGAAGGTCATTGTCAAAGCCGAGGGGTGATTAAGTTAATCCACTTGTTTTCTGAATCCGATTTACCTCATTTTCCAAACTAGGGAACAATGTTCCGGCACAAAGACATCAAGATGATAGTGCGGCACGCATTAAGGAGGAGGGCCCCTACACTGGAGAGGCTTCTATTATCTGTCTACATCATCTGCATCCCATTCTGCTTCCCAGTTCTATCAGCGGATTTCTAATGGCTGCATTCAAAGCTATCTGTGCCGTATGCAGAGCGAGAGTGAAAGTGAGAGGAGAGCACGCAAGTTGAAAGCGGCACGATCTCTCTTATTTATGAATTGATCTGTGTCGCTGCAGTATAAGCCGCTAGCAGAGCAAGGCACAGTGCCCCGGTGAGCTGGAGCCCCGTGCTGCGGCCGGCCAGCCTCGGTGAGTTACGCAGTGCAGTAGCATACAGTTGACTTCATTAGCAGGTCCCTCCCTTTAAGGGGATGGGTTATTTACTACTGCACCGGGCTCAGGCAGCTGCTGCACAGATATTATGCTATAGATATTTGACCAAGTACCAATAGGGTTGTTTGTGTCTGTGTGTGTGTGTTAGTGCGTGTTTGTGTGTGCGTGTGTTCTACTGGGAAGGCAGTCAATAAATAAGGCTGATCCTGTAATAAATTCTGAGTTAAGTAATTTGATTCAGTGCATGCATATGCTGAGATTTAAAAGCATTCGTGTGTTTGTGTGGTTGTTTTTAACTTGAGATTTGCATGCAAGCTCATATATAGGAAAACAAATGTCCATACATATTTGTGCATCAATGCTAATGTGTCACGTGTGTGTGTTTTTCTGTATGTCATGACAGTCTGCATTTATCAGTATTTGTATATAGATTATTACCGGACAGGCCTTTCAGTAAGTTAGCATCAACATAAGTGACTTCCTGTCCAATCTGATCAATCTCCTTTGTCTTGTCATCTTGTGGCATGTGAGCTGTGGTAGAAGGAGTAATCACTTGTCTCCTAACACAGATATGTTTCCATGGCGTGATCTGATCAGCAAATCAAATCTGAATGTAACAGCCAATCAGAGAACCCCCGGAAAAAAATTATATCTTTTTAATTTTCAGTGTGAGAGCTCAGATTTTCATGAGATCATGGGATTGTGTGTCATTACTGCACATTATAGCGCTCCATGATTTTAGTCTTTGCTTCATCTTTGAATGTGTTTCACTATGCAATTAGAGATGACAGAAAATTAGTGAATACATGCAGCAAAGTAGGTGATTTTTAACCCTTTCAGACTTTTTCGTGCACAGTATATAGGAAGTGGGCCTGAAATTTTGGCCCAAGCCAATTCCAGACCTGGTCAAAATCTATCAAAATGTTACATTACCAGATGCAGCGTGCCTTGGTTACCCTGCATGCCCCGTGGCTGAATGGTCCCAACGCTGCCACTTTGATTCCAGCTCGTGACCTTTGCTGCATTTGATTGGACCCCTCTCTCTCTCTCTCTCTCTCTCTCTCCTCCCTGTTTCTGTTTGCTTCAGCTGTCTAACCCATCTCTCATAAAAGAATCAAGTTATTAGTAAACCATCTATAAATATAATTACAAAGTGATTACCTTGCTATGACCGTAACTAATCATCAAAAATCTGTTTTTTTCTGAAATAATTGCGTGATTTTAAAAAATGTCAGATGAAAGAAAAAGGGAAAAATAGTCCATGCTGACATTTTTTCACTGTTTGTTTTGTCTGAACAAAAGTCCAAAACCAAATTTGATATTAGAGAAGAATAACAACACCAATAAATAGTCTTATTAGAGAAGCTGAAACAGACACATTTTTTGGCGCCTGCATTCATTTTGCAATGTTTGCCAGATAATTTCCCCCTGACTGTTTCAGCTCTTCACATCACGCACACAAGTTAGCCAACCACAACAAAGGTGCGGCCAAAATATTTGAATCTTTTGTCTGATTGAAAGAAATCAGACAAAAAAAACAGCTGCATGAAATAATGAATTAGTATGAGAGACAGTCGGAGAGAGAGAAAAACAGAAAAACAGAAAGAAATGGGAGCGACTGAATGTGAGGCAGGCAAATAAACAGACAGCAAGTCAAAAGGAAAAAATGAGGCACAAGTGAAAAAACTGAGGTTAAGCAATGTCACATTCTGGTGATGCTGTTTGTCAGTCATAATACACAATTAAAAACATCTGGAGCACAGTGTGTGTATGTGTGTTTGTATGTGTGCATGAAGGGGTTAGCCTGTGTGTGCAAGTATTTTGGTAAGCATTAAAGTATGCATTAACCAATGTTTTACATTGAAATAGGTGTGTAACATCTCTGCTACACCTCCATCTTCATCCACAGACTCATTCATCGTCCACAGTCTCGTTGTCACTAGGCAGGTTTGGAAAAGATGATGTTTTTGGTCTAAAACACCTGGTTCTGTTGCTACAAACTCTGCTGGAAAATGCCTTTGTTTTGTGAAAAATTGCCGTTTTTGTTGCCGCAAGTCGTATAAAAGTCTGAGCACACACACACAAGAATGTGCATGTGCTCTGTTCTTTAGTGTGTGTGTGTTTATGTGTGCAAAGCATGAGTGTGTCTGCGTGTGTGTGTTGTTGTTTCTCTCCTCACTGTCTGTCACTCCCTCAGCTTTGCAAATTAAGGTGTGACTGAGCCAGAATGAGATTCCTCCATAGCCAGGACAAACACCATAATAAGTCTTTGGGAGACAGACCCTGTTATTTTTCTGTGATGGGCGTGCTTGTAATTTATATGATGCTGGTGTTTTTTATCTGCTCTGGCTCCCCTCAGACACACCCACATTTTCCCCCAAAAGACTGAAATCTTATAGTTCTTATCCTTTCACATGAATATCTAACTCGCACACTTAGAAATAATATAGTTACCAGAAAACTTGATTGCTTTAAGGTGAGAAAATGCATAAATGAGACATTTGTTTCAAGGAAAATGGGAGCAGATTGCTTGGGAAGAGGCTTTATTTTGCACTTTTGACAGTTTATGAGCCTTTAACTTGAGAGAAGTGCTAAATTTCAACATCAGATAAAGATTATGTAACCCACCGGCAATATTATTAGTCTATTTCAAAGCCATAGAAGGATAAAAGGTAATTCTTGCGTGTGAAAATGGAGATCTGAAAAAGTTAGAGTTTAAAAATAATATCAGAGCCGGTAGCGGCTTTGAGTTGTTTGTGGAACAACCTGGAAAAAACACAAAGATAGTTTCTGGGGTTTTTTGTTTGTTTGTTTTATTTCTAATTTACCTTCCAGTTTTAATTAAAACAGAGGGGTTTGGACTGTAAGTATTATGCACAAATTACATGAGGTGTGTTTTACTGGGACTCATGAGGGGAAGGAAAGAAGCTTAGTGTAAAAGCTGCAAGAGAAGTTCTCCAGCTTATATCCACAACCACGTTAATCGCTGCTATACAGTTTCTGGTTGTTTGTATAGCTGGCGTTTGGTGGCTGAGCAAACTGCAGCCAGTGCAACTTTGAAGTATTTCCGTTTTTTTCTCGTTACTGGATTTCTTTCTCGTCTGCAGACCGCCACCCAGAGCTTCTGTGTGTCCGCCTCAAATGGCGAAGCGAGTCTGCTAAACAAACCCTTTGAACTCTGACTGACTTAGGCTCATTTGGACAAGAGCCCAGAGGGAATAAGCAATTCTAAGAAGTGGGAGTTCTACCAATCTAAATATTTTATCACCTCCAATTCTGGAAGATGACTGAAGTCTGAAGCAGGGAAGAGGGAGCTTAAACTACAGTTTCTTGTAAAAATCCCAGGACTGTACCCGCTGTGATTAAGACCGAAATTAATCATTATAGAGCATTTCATTAGAGAAAACAAAGTATATGCCAGGGGGGAAGCTTAATCACAGACCATTACTCTTTGTTGTTTTCTGGTTGATGGTTCGTGATGATGAAGCAGAGCTGGTAGTGGTCAGTGTGGGAGCAGATCCTTATCACTCCAGTTCTCATGGTTTTTGCCAGATGGAGCTCTTGGTGGCCATTTCTGAGCCACAGCACAGTGAAGTAGAAAGCACGACCGACGGAACGATGATACAGAGGGGCCTTTATGGTTTAAAGTGTTAAACCTTGTCTCCCCGCACATCCTTACGGGCTATTAGAGTTTATGTTAATTAGCTTGTTTAACAGCCCGACTGACCTCTTTCGGTCCGTCTAATATCTACTTCCTTGAATCCTGCTGCTGACAAACCGTCACAGGTACTTTTAATCAGGGAAAGCACCATTAGCTAATATACAGGACCCTTAGGATTTCATTGCTTTTGGTTGGGGTTACGATGGTATTTGTTAACCCTTTCTCTCCGTGTGACGGAGGGTGCATCTGTCTGGGACACCGGCCATCCAACTACATCAGTGTCTACTTTGAGACTCTGCCTGTCCCTACAAATTATCTCTTGCCTCACCCTGGGAGCTGGAGCGCAATGATCCATTTGAGCAAGAGAGACACCTCCCCCATTACTCTCAGATTGAGCTTGGCACCCCTCGCACTGCCACGCTGGTCATTGACAGGGCAGGGAGGCGAACTCGTTTATGTGGAAGAGGTGCTGTTTAAGCACATTAATCTGCGGCTAAACCGATAAATCTGGTGAATTTAAGCAGCTACACCTGCATCCTAATCAGCTGAGACACCATTTACAAAAAGCTCCATTTACAAGAGCCGTTGCATCACCAGGCATGTCTTGGAAAATTAGCAATGCAACAGCAGTAGACAATAGACGACAGCAAAGCCTAAGACTCCGGCTTGACTGATTATGAGATGATTTAGTGAGCGAATAGCGGTTTTGACTCACCAAAAGAGCCATTGAAGACAGACGCCTCAGAGTGTAAAGGAGAGTGTTTTATGCTGTTTCATCCTTGCCTATCTCTGAGGAAAAAGGAGGAGACGGTGAGTTTGTACAGCTCAAGGTGTGTGCTGTTACACACTGAGAGGACAGGCAGAGAAAAGAGGAACTATGTACGATAAAATACTATTTCTTACATCAATACTTAACATCTTTGTTTGTTTCCTTCCTCTGTCTGTTACATTTTTTAAACCAGCATCTTTTAAAACTTTCAAAAAACATGAGAAATGGTTTATGTCATTTCTGCAGTAAAACAGTGTGTGCAGCAGGGATAAAGTATGAAAGAAGCCACATCGGGCCCTGGAGGTGCACCAGATCAAGCTTTGCATATTTGACACAATTAGTTTCCATCAAGTTCTCTGGAAGCGACTGTTTCTGACACCTCGTCTGCACTTCATCTGCCCCGCTGCTAATTTGCTAATCACAATAAAGCTGCTAACTATCCAGAAAACACGAAAGGGAATGAGAATCACTTGATGACACCGGGATAAATCCTCTGGCATGCAATCATCATGAATTTATTCATACTTTTTTTTTTTTTTTTTAACAGAGCAGTTTACCACTTGTTTTTGGTGGAACTGTTGCCTCCTTTACTCATTAGCAATAAGATGAACTGCATCTCCAACACAGTACACTGGAATTTAGCTTTGTAAATAAGGTTGTTTTGACTGTAACATAACTGATTATCCTTCAAGTAGTTGATTATCGTGAGCCTTTTATAACAAATACATTTTGTTAGAGTTAGTTTGGGATGACATTCAGTTGGCATGTCATCTTGGAATGAAGGAAAAAGCCTGTGAGTGTTTAACCTCAGAGACGCTTGTGAAAGCCTTCCTGGATTCCTTAAATGAGAGGCCACGGGGCTGAAGGAATCCTGTTTCTCCGGCTCTGATGGGCCGGGATGGGTTGGGTGCCAGATGTTTGTGGACATGCAGGGAATATGGTGAGGCTGGTCTGTGCAGCATGCATCAAGATGTGAAAAAGCTTGGCACACACAAGGCAGCTCTCTCCCTGGCACAGCGCTATCGTGTGCAACCTAGTCAAAGCCGCAGCCCTCTTTCTCCCAAAGTCCAGCTCAGTCCAAGACCACAAACATTCCCATGATGTCATTACAAGTAACAGTTTCCCTTATTTTTCTCTGGCTGTTTCTTTCTTGCTTTATTAGAGAACTTCAAATAATCGTTTTCTCCTCACCCTGAGGGACACTGCAGTTTCAATACAGGAGTATGAAATTCTTCTAACCCACTTTAATCAAATAAACAACCCTGTGCTGAT
This sequence comes from Ctenochaetus hawaiiensis, assembly GCA_029783645.1. Lineage (NCBI taxonomy): Eukaryota > Metazoa > Chordata > Actinopteri > Acanthuriformes > Acanthuridae > Ctenochaetus > Ctenochaetus hawaiiensis. The sequence continues at coordinate 7,779,747 of JAPZDY010000024.1, forward strand.
TGAGGGAATGGAAAGAGGGATGCTACTGTAATCAAGGCGATTACCAATCACTGTCTTTACTGCACCTCTTGTTGCCGTGTTGGCATCCGGTGTATTTTTGCAATCATCTCAGCGGAGGTTCCTACACAATCCTGATTGTATCTTCCATCTCAAAGTGCAGAATCAACTCAGTTACAGTTCATGTGAGATTTAACAGATAGTAGTTTGACTGCCAGCAATTCAGTGAAGATGATACAACCCTGATTCCAAAAAATATTGTGATGCATTCAAACGTAAACAAAAAAGGAGTACAGTCAATTCCAGATGAGCTCTTTAATACCAACTATATCACAAATGTCCCAGAGCCCATGTGTAGATATTGTTTGTACATTTATGTGCTTCACAAAGTGGCCTCATCCTTGCTTGTCATCGACTGAGCCATGATACTATCATCTGTTACCAATGAACCTATGTACCTGTACAATGTTCTAATATTTCTTTTTGGAGCATTTAAGCAATCATTATCTTTTTTTTTTTTTTTTTTTTGCCCCTGTTCAAACGTGTTACTGGCATCAAATTTAGCATATAAAACCAAAAAGCATTAAACATTAAAGCATTAAACATATTGTCTTTGTATTGGATTAGGTGTTCTTCACTTTCTGTTTAATTTTTTCTAGACCCTTACTTTCAAGATTGAGTAAGGGTCCATGTCTCACTTCCCAAAATCGTCTTGCAAATATGTCCAATCTCAAGGTTGCTAGTTCCTTTTGGTCCCATGGTTATTTCATCCAGGCTTTATGGTGAAGCATTTCGCTAACTTGTCACTATGATGCCCCAGGGGTCAACCACAGGGCTTGATCATTGACCCTCCAGGTCTCCACAGCGTGGTTCGACCCCTCCACCCCCCACCGTATCGATGAAGGATGGCCTGTTAGCATCACAGGGAGCACCCATGCGTCCCTGAAGCTGATTAAAACACAGGTTGATGGGTGTTATTTACTGCATGGCCCTTCTGCGTGAGTGTGTGTGTGTGTGTGTGTTGTGTGTGTTCTGTTTACATGTGCATGCGCCTCAAGGTCTCTGGCCCCAGCAGGCTCCTGGCCTCATAACCCCACCCCATCCCCCAGCCCTGCAATGGATCATGTGAGGGATTGAGAGAGAGAGAGAGGAAGGAGAACCAACATGGCTGTCATTTCTTCCTGCTGGACGTGTCCCCTCTTTAGCCTTGGTGAATAGCTGGTTGAAGGTTGAAGGCTGCTGACATACGCTCAGACCATGACATGCCAGAATGTGCAGCATCTTTGTGTGCATGTGTGTGTGTGTGTGTGTGTGTCTGGTTGCTCATGATAGTTTTGTGTGATCCATTAGAACAGACTGTATGTGTTTGTGCGTGAGATGCATGTGCGTGTACGCGAGTGCACCTTAGAGGACATTGCAGCTGATGGCTTGTCACTGATAGTGGCCCCACCGTGAAACGAAGGTCACAGTACTCTCTGGGTTTCATCTGGTCCTCTCATAGGAGTACCGCTGTAGCTGTCAGCTAATGAGACAGTGGAGGGGAACAAGGGAAACAGAGAATACTTCAGATAAAAGAGCTGAGGGAGAGAAAAGAGAGAGAGAGAGAGGGAGATGGTCTGTTAATGAGAGAGTGGAGAGAGGAAAAAAGGGTGCAGGTACAGAAAAACAAAGTGAAAAGAGAAGAAAACTATAGAGACAAAAATATGAAGTCAAGAGGTGGACAAAACAAAATGTGCAAGAAAGTGAGAATGAGCGCAGAGAGGGAAAAAAAACAAGAAAACAAAGTACAACAGCAGAAATGGAAGCATCGCAGAGAGGCAGAGTTGAGCTCATGGGAAAAACAGCAGACAATGGGGACAGGAAGGAGGGGAAAGCAATGCAGGGCTTGAAGAAATATAAAAACAAAGCTTCAACTCAATTTTCAAGAAGGCCATGAAATGCTTTTCCACACAAGAGCAGAGAGATGCTGCAGAAACAGCATGGAGGCGGCCTCCTGCAGTCGTGCCATGCACCACACATTATTACAGAGAGCATCCTGCCCCATCTCCTGTGCACCACCCCTTTCTCCTCGTCCTTTTGTATGAAACCCATTGTCTTTCTGTTTTGCTGGCTTTTTTTTGACTTCTTCTCTTTTGCCCCCCACCCCACCCCACTGCCTTGAACACCTTCCATTCCTTTAGAGAGCGCTCCCAGACAGTGCCTTGAGGCCACCATACTCAGGAATGATGGATTGGGTCGAGGGTGCATGGAAGCAGAGGGGGTTGCGGAGCACTGCAGTGTAGCATGACTGATGGGAACATGCATTATTTTCCTGGAGGGCTCAGCCAGCGAGGGCCAGAATCTAGTGTGACGCAGGCGCACGCCAAAACGGTCTGTGGCGCAGAGAAAAGGGCACTTAATGGTCATTCTGTAACCCTGAACCATGTCCTGCTTGATCGCTGTGATATGTGCACACTCAAATATATCAGTATATTTGACTAAACAATTGATATGGATATTGTAAAAAAATATTGTAGGGATAACTAGTCCTGTTTTCACAAAATATTAGCTTAACAAGATTTTAATTAATTAATAATTTAATTTATGAGGACATTATGACAAACAACTAGAACAGTCTGGTAATTGTAGCAAACTACATCACTTTGGTGCAATTGAGCATCTTAAACCAGAAAAAGACATGACTCATGCGATACCACAACATAAATATATTCAAAAACCAAGATAATATCTGATTTTAGCTCATAATATTAATTTATTGTCAATCAGTTGCCCGGTCTTAAGGCCTACTGTTCCGAAATGGTGTATTTTCTCACGGCAGCGACAGAGGATCAGCTCCTTGATGGTTCGCTGTACAACCCTCGTTCCTCCTCCACAGACTTCAGAGCAGTTAGCGCGTCCGTAAAAGGCTGTTTAGTTCAGACATCATACGGTGACTCACCACCACCATGGGACGTCATCCCACAACCCACACCTCGCTGTCATGCGTCATACATATGCATTACTTTAGCCAACACCAACCCTTTACCCTCACTGTTTTGTTTTTCCTTCTCCAGGGTGAGCACACAAGGTGGAGTCATCTACAAAATAGCCATAAACATCCACCCAGCTGCTCCTGAAGTTCTTTTTAAGTCAGACCATAACGTTTTAACTTAAAATCAATACTCAAGACCGTGAATTTGTTGCGACTTGGTTAAAAAAAATGTCTGTAAATGTCCCTTCCATTACGCTGTGCCTGTCGTGCTGTGCATATGTACTGTAGGCTCATTCATTTGTAATGAGTCGGTTATGACTCCCCTGAGTCACGCTGGAGACTAGAGTCTTACTGTTCAGTCATCCAGAACCTCCTGTTGGAGCAGGAAGGCAGAGATGTGCCACCGTTCAGCGTTTGTAGTGCAGGAATAGAGAACTGCGGCTGTAATTAGGAAGCTGAACATGACAGTTCCATTTAGCACGCAATGTTTGGTTATGGGGGTAAATTTATAGAAACATACAATTTTGTGATGGTGTCTTCACAGAGCAGAAAAGCACTAATGATGGAGAAATCCAGCCATGGTGTTTTTCTTTTTTATTTTTTTTGGCGTTACAGAATGTTTACTCAACAGTTCTCTGTATAAACACTTAGGAGGTTGCTGCCTGGATAGCCTGTCCCCTCTGCACAAACACCTTGGTGTAAGTCTTGGCCAGATGGTCAGTGAACTCCTGGTAAGGAGACTTGATGAAGATAGTCTCCTTCTACAGATCAGGGGTCAGGTAGCTGTAAGTCTTGGAGATGGCGTCAAAGGTGGCAGGGATGAGACGCACCAGGACGGGGCCACACTGGCCAGTCACCTTGTGGGGTACGGTGTGGGGCTTTTCCAATCTTGTTACCCCAGTGACCTCTCCTGACTGGTACAATGGACAGCTTGGCCAGGATGATAGCCCCACGGATTGGAGCACTTCACACCCAGACCAACGTGACCGTTGTAGTCACCAGTGGCATTGAAGGCCTTGAACCCAGTGCTGGCGCTGACAAGCCCTGGTCTGCTTCTGGACAGGCATGATCTTGAGCACCTCGTCTTTCAGACCAGAACCCAGGAAGAAGTCAATGATCTCAGATTCCTTGTTGGGGAGAGAGTACAGGTAGATCTCCTCCAGAGACTTGATCTTCATGTCCTTAACCAGGCGGCCCAGCTTTGTGACCTGCAACCATTCCTTCGTCCACTGCCCCGTCCCCGGCCACCTGCGCCAAAACCTCCGCAAAAACCTCCTCTACCACCATTTGGTGATCTGTTAAACACGAAGAAGTTGCCGTGGTGTTTTTCAAGGATTTATTTGAGCTGAAGCATCACAAGATGGGTCTGAGTGATTTTATCAGGCCTGAGTCTGAAACCACCAATAAATGTTTAAGGATGTGGTTGTCGATGAGGAACAAGGCCATCTATTGTCTATTTAAAGTAGTTTAGAAACAAACAATATGCATATCTTTCTATAATTAAAGCAGTAAGTTATAAGTGAATGTTTATTGATGTCTTAAGAGCACCATGTTTTTTCCTCTAGTCATATTTACAGGTTCATTCAAAATAAGACTTTTAACATAAAATCTTAAATTTGCCTCTGGGCTTTATACAAAACATATCTGAGGAAATTTAAAAAGAATACTCCAGTTGTCTATTCAAGCAACTGCAAATAACAACTTGCAGTCCTATTTTTAAATATAGGGTTCCATATAAGTACATCATAATAACGAAAAATAACTCCAGAGATTAGAATTGTAAGATTATCCAACCGTGGCAGACTGAGAGCCGAGCCAAGTAGGCTGGATATTATTTGAGCTGGAAATCTTTATAATAGCAGTCACAATAATTGCCATAATAAGCATAATAGCCGAGATACAATCTGCTAAAAATATATCAAAAATAAGGCCACGTACACTTTTCTATGTCGCACACACTGGAAAAAGTCTGCACACCTGAACAATTAGTAACAAACTAAACACTGTTTGAGCCCAAATACCATAAAAACATGTCAACATTTCTGTAAAAAAACATTTAATTTGACTCTTGAGTTAAATAAGTATTCAGCCTCAATATGAAATGTATGTAAGTCGACTTGTCAATGAGAAATTTCTTTGTAAATATCAGCAAGCAGGAAAAATCTGTCATTTTTATTGGTTTCTTTGGCTTAAGCTGCAGAAACGGTTCTGTTTTTGTTGCCTGCCATTGAAGAACCTGAAATTTCATGCTTCAGCTGTGATGAACCAGCTGTCTATGAATGCACATGTATCATGGTCTTCCTGTTTCTTTCAGGTAGACCATTTATGTCTGATCCAGTTTATCTGCTCTAGTCATAATATTCCTGTGAACAAAAATCCTAAATTTTGTGTTCCACAGATCAGTACATTTGAAACCTCCTATAATATCCTTTTTTACTTTGCTACCAACCAAAGGAACAAGATTAGTTTGTGTCCATCATGATTTCCTTCTACTAAAAGCTGTTATTATCATTTAGTGGCTTTAGTTTGTGCATATTTTTGCCATTGTCCCTCTCAGGTATTCTCTATAAAGTTCAATGTCAAATATATCATTGATCTCTAATATTTTAATCTTCTATGATAAAGCTTTTGGAAGCTTTTAGCAAGTAGTATGATGAAGTTTTAGGTTCAGTATTTACTATCACAGTGTGTCACAGTGTCAAGTTTCACCATTATTTCACCATAACTGATATCTGGAAAATTCTGTTTCATTTTTATTTCATTATCCTGCACCTTATCCAATTAGCTGAGTACGTAAAACATGTGACAAGCCATTTCATGTTATGTGTCAGCGGACGACACTCATCTGCAAAAAGGATGACTCCATATTTATAATGAAGACAGGACTTAGTGTGAATTAACTTTAGCTGATGAGAAGTTGAAGGCTCATACTTTTCTTTGCACTGCTGTCACAGTCCAGCCATCTCAGCTCAGCTCGGATCTCGTGGGAGTCTCTCAGGTGTTTTTGGAGTCTGGGAACAGAGGCTTTGTGAGGGGAAGAGGCTGGTGCCAAAAGACTAAAACCTAAACACTGTGAGAGCACACTTCATCCCCTCTGTCTCCTGTCGCCGTGTGTTTCTCAACTCTTTCATCTCTCCCTCCCTCTGTCACATTCCTGTATTCCTTCCTTTCCATGTGCCTCTCCTGCACCCTCTTCTCACTACCCCTTCCTTCCGTCCTTTACATTTTCAATCCTGCTTCGTGTCTGTGTGTCGTCGTCGACATCTTTCTCTCCCCGTCCCTCCCTCCCTCCATTAGCCTCCTCTCCTGTTGTGATCGAGCTGGGCTGCAGAGAACACAGAGCCTGAGGACAGAATGTCAGGAAGTCAGCTCCCATGAAAGGCAATGGGTCGCCACCATGCCTGTATAAGGCCAGATGACTGGCCGGTGTTGTGTGCTTTAGTGTGACTGTGTGTGCACGTTTTTTTGTGTTTATCTATGGGTGTTTGAGTAAATTTACTTACCGCTGTGTGTTCCCTTTGGCTGTGACTCTGTGTGTGTGTGTCTCTGTGCACTCAATTGAGCATATGTCATTTCAGCATGTGTGTTCCTTATGGCTCAAGCTACTTTTAGGAGCACTTTTAAGACTTAAGACCAGTTAACTGGGGACAAAAGTCATGTCCTTAACTGGAAAACAGCTGATTTCGGGTCAGTGGTTAAGGGTAAGGTTGGAGTTAGGGTTGGATAAGTAGTAGTTAGAATTTTGGTTCAGGTCAGTGTGCAGGAAATAAATTTAAAGTCTGTGCAATGTCCCTAAAAGTGACTGAGTACGCTTGTTTTTGTGTGTGTACATGTGTGTGTGTGTCTTTGTGTGACTGCAGCCTAGCAGCAGGCTGACGTGTGCCGTGCAGCCACAGGGACCGAAAGGGTTCTGCTCTCTCTCAGCTAATCCAAACAAAGCTCAAGCTGAGCCAGAATGAGGAATGTCTGCACTGTTGGTCATAGACCCAAAGGGGTCAACCAGGATGAGTGTGTGTGGGTGTGTGTTTGGGGAGGGGGTAAGTAGTGTGTGTGTGTGTGTGAAAGATGTGGACCAGCTTTGTGTGTTGTCCTCGCATATCTCCAGTATTTGTGTGTGTGTTTCTGCTCTCTTGTGTCAGTGTGTTTGCCTGTGTGCAGCTCACTGTTCTCACCCCGTGTTTGAGTCAAAGCTCTGTGTTAACTTGCAGAAAGCCTCTTGGTGGCTGAGTTATTCTTAACCCCAGACTTACCTGATTTCCATGTACAGCCAAGAAAAGGGATGATAAATTCACCCAGTCGCAACATATTCAGTCTACACCAGAATCATACGCGAGGGAATCAAAGTGAAAGAATTCACATGAACGTTACCACATGCACAGACACACAAGGACTATTGCAACACTTTTATTCCTCTCAATAGCCATGTGATTCTTCATGTGTCATCTCAGCCAAGTACTTCCTCTGAGACACTAAGTTCTGTATACAAAAACAAAAACTTTTTTTTTTTTCCTGGAGGTAGAAACCTCACACGTTTTTTTTTTCCATTCCAGTAACATTTGCACAACACATTCCCAGTTGGCTCTCTTCTCAGATTCCTGTTGCATTTCAAATCTCTTACCACTGACAGTGGATCCGCAGTTTCCTCAGGGTGACTGGTGAAATACAGTCGAGGTTTGGAAACCTGGCTGTTTGCTCGAGCCAGAGGGATTATTAGCTGCCTGTCTTTAACGGGAGTTATTGGATATGATGGGTTTTCCAGTGAGTTAAGGAGGGGCGCGATGAATTCACATGAAGTTTGCATTTACAGCCAGCTTACTCTAAAGATCACAGAGACTGACACCACACTGCACCTTATTATTAAACTTAATCCCAAATACAAAGGATGGAATTTAATGTAAAAGTCTTAAATGTACATGTGAAAATCACTGTGTGTGTGTTTGTGTGT
>JAPZDY010000024.1:7787885-7818645 GCA_029783645.1 Ctenochaetus hawaiiensis
GTGTGTTTGTGTGTGAACAGTCTCACAGCTACCTGCCTCTGAAGTGTTGCCATGTACGTGAACAAACAATCTGAACGACAGGATAATTCCCGTTTATGTGGCGTGACTGAAGCTCCGCTGTGATCAAGAGGCTATTGTGAGGTCACGAGTCAGACAAAAGTGGAGTCACACATCACACACATTAGTGTCAATGATGTGATTTAGTATGTGTGTGTGCTTGTGCGTACAGTATGTACATGATAAAGGTTTGGAGCCAAAAGATTATAGAGACAGTAGGACATGATAATGAGAAACTGAAGACGTGATCAGGTTTACATGTTGTGTTTGTGATGTTTTATGAACTGATTTGGATCTAGTGGAAACTTTACAAATGCAGTAGATGTGATGATGGACAGTGAAGGTCTCATCAGATGACTTTTGTTGCCCATGTTGTCACTGATGCACCTTTTTTGCTTTCTTGAAAAGCATGTGTGTATGTGTGTGTGAGTATGCAAGAGAGGAAGACAGAGAGAGACAGCAAGAGAGTCAATGCCTAAATATGCCTGTGTGTGTGTGTGTGTGTGTGTGTGTGTGCGTAATTAGTCTGAATGTGTCCCTGGAGTCCATCTGCATTGGATTTTGGAGCAGGTTTGACTAGTTTGACCCTTGACCTCTACATATTTTACTCCCACTGTGGTGCATTTGCCTCTACAGACCTTTTTTTTTTTTTTCTTTTTGCTTGGCTGTGTTACCAATTAAGTGCATAAAGATACAGTGTGATCTATTTTATCTATTAAGTTATATGTATTGCACAACTAAAGTGCTATGGCTCTGTATAAAACTTTGCAGTACATCGCTGCATCTGCAGAAGGCTTTTATGTGTGGTGATAATAATAAAACAACCATTTTTGGCATTGAACTAAACTTTTACCTCCTGTGCACTTTGTTTCACACTTTTGTTTCATTACTCTGGCAGTAATGAAACAATGCAGCGGCGGAGCAGTCCATTTACGACGGGGACCGCTCCATTTACAATGGCGCATGTTCAACACTTAAGCTATTTTGGTGCAGGGTCTGGTGCACTGTACCATAGCTTGGTCCCAAAACTGGAGGCAAAACACTGATGTGTATAATATGTGAAACCACTCCCATCCATCTATAGCTCCAAGCCACAGCCATTTCACAAGCAGGCCAATTAAAAGCCAGTGACATTCAGGTGTGGGAGACGGAGTGACATTAGAACTAAATCCTGCTAAAACCCAGTGACATTACAGTAACAGTCAGTTAGAAAGAGGCAGCCACTCACTGACCAACTTTATGCTTCAAAATATGACGCTCTGTGGGGGAAATTGTCAGTGAGAATGCTTTGGCATGAGCGGCTTTTTCAAATGTCATTAGGCATTTTTTCCTTGTGCCTTTAGCAATTGAGATGATCTACATATACTGTACAGCATAGCCGGGGGATTGAAGGGGAGGGACGCGGCCTTCTTCTCGCCGTGATCAGAATCTAAATCGCATTTAGTCCTAAGAACATTGACAAGTAGTTGCATTTGTGATCCATGTGTTCAACGCTTTATGCATACACAATGTAGACTTGCACATTTCTGTCCTGTTGCTTGTAACCCCATTACTCACTGATATGCATGCTGCGTATGAGGAAAGGGAATTGCACATTTCTGTACTGTTACTGTAGTGACAAGACTGCATTAGCTATTCAGAATGGATCTGCTGAGAGAGAAGGGGAGTCCCCCCTCCCATTCTTCTGTTATGTCCTCGCTCTCGTGCTCATGCAGATGTTATTCTCACCCCTCCTCCCTGTGCATTAGTGTGGGATAGGAGCAAGGCTGTAACAAAGGACATCTCAGGGACGAAGGACATTAGAGCTTGAAGGTCGTACCGTGGAGTCTGTAGCACAGTGCTTAGGGCAGCATTACTCCCTCGCTTAAGTGTGCATGCACGCGTGTGTTTCCCAATCTGCAAGGTATGCAAAATCATAGTAGTGTGTATGTGAGGGCACGTGAGATGTCTATGTTTGTGCATGCTCAAGTTAATTAGGAATGGATGCATTATCTAGTGAGGATATTGGAAGAGAAGAGGACATTCTGGCTCTGCAGTGGATGTGTGTTTTCTCCCAAGGACCTCGCTCCAGGCTAAACTCCTCTGCTCATTAATCCATACAGGAGTAGTCTTCTTCGCATCACTCTTCGCACAGAGAGCCTTAATCAGCATGCGATGCAGCTCCGATCGCACCGCTTACACACTGAAGGAACTTCTGTATCAACAACTCCAGCAGATCTCACTCTCTCTGCTCTCACATAATGTTTTAATATGCACATACAATACATTATAATTATGCTGACACATATAGTGTGTGTCTGCATGATCGTGTGTGGTGCACGTGTATGTAAACACATGCATGTGCACAGACTTACATGCCAGATGTCAGGTGAAACAAAAAAACACTGCCTACTAGACTGATTTTCTCTTCTCTCCCCCCTCTCCCCGGCCTCTCATGCAGAGCCACCAGTGCCACATTGAATCACTGGGAGGCACCGCTAATAGAAATGTTAATATGGGGAAGATGAGAGGGAAAAATTTCTTTGGGTCCCTTTCTCCCTTTTCCCCCCTCAGCAAACAGATTAGTACCTAATCCAACAGGGATAAGCGGAGATAAATTGTTTCTGATCGGCCACATTAAGATAAATAAATACACATCTGCTGCAAATGGGTCCACACTGCAGAGGGCATTTTTTTATCCAGTCATTTCGTCTCATGTTAAGGCTCATGATTGTTCTTTCTGTGTCAATTGAGTTCTGTCAGTGGAATAAGTCCACTTGTTTTTTTCAGTGTGGCTTGACTTGGTTCAGGAGTTTCCTCAGCAGATCAGTCTGTGAGCTCTAAGGAAACATGTTTCTTGTAGCCTGTTTGTTCAGGATGTAAATTAAAGTTCCCACTCTTTCCCAGCTTTAAATGTGTCTTTAGTCAGATATTTCTCTCTGCATATGTTTTATTTGTGACCCTGGTTTTAAAGGCCCAATATTCAACATTTCCACATTAAAATTTTCAAAAACAATAAGACCTATGTTATATATTTTTTAAAATTTGTGTATTAACATAATCTCAAATGTCTCCAACAACATTTAAACCCAGAGAAATCTTTACTTCAATTCATTTTTCAACACTGTTATCATTCTTTCTCAGATGGACTTAGTGATTAGTGATGTGCCATGTCAGAATGTGACACGTAGGAGCAAAGCTGAAAAGTTTCTTCCTCTTTGCTTACGAATAAACGTTGTCATCTTCCTGGCACTGGGCCGACCATGCATGGCACAGGCATTATGTGCTCTTGGCTGAGCAGGCGCCGTGCAGGGGCAAAAAGTGAGATTTTACAGCAATGACTGTTTGAGTGGGAGTTCTTTACGAGGCCTGATGTACAGCAAGGCTGAGAGATTAGAGAGATGCAAGATGGATGATGATAATGATGGGGGATGGGGCAGCAGAGATGGTGATGGCAGTAACCTCTCCCTGAAGGCCCCCAGCCTCCTCCTGAGCTGACACACAGGGGTTGAGAACGGGGTGTGAGACCCATACGCAGTGAAATCCTCAGAGGAGATCAGTCAGAGGGGACGCTGCGTGGGCAGTGGCACGACTCCTCTGGAGCAGAGCATCACTGCCACAGGGGGAAATTGTCCTTTTTTAAACACTTTTCCTGAGAAGGTTTACAGGTTAGATGGCTGCTTTTGCAGTTTTAAATACAATTTAATCATGCATCCAGGTTCTGTGCTAACCTTGGATATTAACAAGTAGGGTTGTTTCTTTAAGACCCACTATAAAAGGTATTCTCACAATTTATCTTTGGAACAACCTAGTTTTAAGTTTGAGCAATTTCACCGTATTACATAAGATTAAGTAATTATTACAACAGTCTTTACTCAGGTAGTCTTTAAAAAAACACTTAGATCCCTGTTGCCTGGCTGTTGCCCTCAATCTCTGTAGTCAGATTTGTGTAAGAATGTATAATACTGTTTGCAAGTCACCTGACACCGGCCTGATAGACAAATATGATCTGTTATTTCCATCTGGCCTTGGTAATCTCTCTTCAGAATTATAATAACCGTGCATGCCAGCATACCTCTGACGTAGACATACATTACCCACACATTTTATTAGTGTCAGCAAGCCATACAACACATGGACACATGAGCGCACCTGATGGCAAGAAAGAAATGCATGTTAACAGTCAAAATTTGGTCCAGTAGGTTTTATATTTTGCAGAGAAGGCAGATGTATTTGAAGAGAATTATTTGAAATAGAGCTGAGCTCCCCATCTTTATTTATTTGTTGTGTGGGTAAAAAATGCTTTACAATGAAAGAGCAGCTTCCCCAGAGTGAGCACAACGATCTCAGTGGCTGCCGCATAAACCTTTCACTGGTTAGAGGCTGTTTTTAACCTTTGCGTGGGATCCAAAATGCCAGAGAGCCAAACGTCTTTCATTAATCTCAAGACAAAAGCTCCTTGCATCAGCACAACCTGCAGACTGCAAAGTGAGAATCATACCCCGAACTTTTAAAGAAAAAAAAAAAAAATACACCACCAGGCCGGGCAGCTCTCACCTCTGTTCCAGCCGGCTGCCCACACCGTTTCCCTCCTGTGCCTTGTTCTTTTTTTAATTAGGAAGGGGAAACTGCCCAAGGGCTGATGCATAAGAGACAAAACACTTAGCATGTCTGGCCCTAACTAAGATTCTACATTCTGGCTCCTAAAATAAATCCATTTATTGTTCCCTCCTGGGTATGCTTTCTCATGCCTAAAAGGAGCACGATGTTGATTATAGCTTTAGCTGCCACACTCTGTAGACTACCCAAGCTTAAGCTGGGTGGCCAAATTTAAATGAAAGGGCTGTGGGACATGAATTTGCATAATACACATATGGAGAAAAAGGGGGAAACTCAAAGGTAGAGCCTGAGATGAAGTGACTTGTACTTCTATGAAGCAAAAATTTAATGTTCCCCACCACCGCCGACACCACCCTCCCCCCTTGATGCACCTCATACACATTCATCCTAATGTTTAATTCACTTGAAAGTTGAACATGGGGCATGTTTTTCTTCCTCTCCACTCCCTCTTTCTCCATCTCCCTGTGGCGATGTCACAGGGGATTAAGTCATGGAGGCCAAGGGACTTGTTTATGATTCATCTGGAGGATGGCTGGAGCCAGTAGTGGTCCCCACAGGGCACGCAGCTTGCAGGCTACTTCGCCACCTCCCTCGCCTGTCTGTATGCCAACAAGACACTTGACGCTGAGAATTATCTAATGCACTGGCACCAGAACATTGTCTCCCCTATGTCAGTTATTATGGCAGTAAAGTAACTAACCAAAGCCTCAAGTTTTAATGTCTAAAACAGGTTTAATGGTCGCAAAGATCATCTCTAAGCCTAGCTGAATTAACCATAGCTGTCTATATTGCAATAAACTGCATTCCTCTGCACAAAAAAGTTGCAACACAATGTAAAATATAGTCTAAAACAACCTGAACTTCAATTTTAGTAACTGCATCCCTGTAACTGCAAACTGTAGAGTCAGGAGACACCAATGCAGCAACAAATCCCGGTTCACTTTAGGTTAACTCTCATTCTTTATACCAGTGCAAAAGCATCATTACCACTGATGACATGGCGTTGCAGTGTTGACGGCTCAGTTCAGTGGAATCAGTCCTGAGGACATTTGCACTTTTTATTTTCTTTTTCATGCCTAAGTGTGGTGTTTATTTGTAGCATCCTGGATAGATTTAGATTGGCAGCATCGCCGTAATGTGTTATCCTTTCCGATGACATTTAAGTCTCCTCCAATCCGGTCTCCGAGCTAATTGCACGTCAGATTTTTAACAACCTGTTGGAGTTGATTAACTGCTGTAAAAGTGTGTTTGTATTGTGGTGAGGTTTGCTTTTAATAAGGAGTCTCACAGTACGTAAACCGCACACAGTGTTAAAGGTTAGTTTGAAGCACATGTTCGACCGCAAAACAAGCTAATCTCGTGCCAGGGTCTCTCCATTGTTCCACTATTACTAGTCCCTTTGTTTGTAATGAAGAGTGGTTTGTATTTAGAGACGAACTAGCATAGTGTTATTCTACATCACTGCCTTGGTGTCAAGGGAACTAACATATTACCGCTGTTCAGAGGGACTAACTGTCTTCTTTTAATTGCTCTTTTAATTAACTTGTGTCTAGCCTTCGCCTTGTCAGAGGATGCCCAAGCATGCCATTTAGCAAAAAGTAATGGGATTAACCTCTCGTTGACCAAGCAAATGTAGATTAAACGTTATGGCCAAATGAAATGAGCTGGGTCTTATTTACTCATATGCACAGGCAGGCGGCAGGCAGGCGAGCCACGACTCTCTCAGCAGTAACATAGCAAAAATGTCAAGGGGATAGAGGGGAGTGTGTTTGGCATCTAGTGGCGAGTGTGGCTGACCAGCTGCATGGGAGGGAAAGAGTGAGCAACCAGCGCTGGAAAATAGTACGAATTTCTCCCACTCTGCCTCGCTATCTCAGGAGAGGCGAGTGCAGACGGTCGATGAAAACAGGCCTCTAATCAGTCAGTCACACTCACGCATGTATGAAGCTCCATGCTCCAACACAGGCACACACCTACAGCACCCAGACTCCCTCTCTGTCTCTGTCTTTTGTTGTCTTGCTGTGCATATTTACTTAGAGAGAACACAAATGACTCCCGCTTTCCTCCATCTGCCCACAAACATGCATATATCGACATGACCTCCAGCGTAAAGACATGCTCGATGGGTGAGAACACTAAGTGGTTGGTGCAAAAAAGAAACATTACGTGCTTGTTTTTTATTTTCTCCCCTCTCAGTTCCGGTGAATTCTCGTCCAAGGTTTAAACATTGCTCAACTCTGACTGTAATGTCTGTGGACACAAACATGAACATTGTGCCCAAGAGGGATTGAAAACAGACTTTTTTCCTCTAAGTATTCAGGGTTTATTCCTGACATGTACGCTTTAAATACTGCATTATACAGAGCCACGGTGCTCTACAAAACTATGCATTCTCAAAGGAGGAGCATCAATTACAAATAGAAATTATTCTAAAAGATTTATTGCCCAAAAAAAACAGTTCAGTTACAACGCAAATCAAATCGAGTTTACTTTCATCCATATCATATTGTATATCTGATGCCTGTGTGAAGCTCTTGTTCCACAGTTCTTGCAGTTTGTCCTCATTTCCTTTGGCACATTAGTTAACAGTTTCCACGCCAATGGCCTACTTTGTACCTTCTCAGCTGCTGTACCTCCCTCAAAAAAAATACACAATGCAAGATGACAGTCCTCCTTGACTTTAGGCAGAATCAAGTTTAATTAAACTCATTTTTAAATGAGGAATGCAGATTTATTTTAACTGTCAAAATTTAGGAACCGGCCATGCTTTATCGAGGAAACCTCCACTGGGGCGGTGCGATCCAACTGCTGAGAGTTTTAGATGCGACCTTCGCTCCGTTTCCTCCTCGCCTATAGTGTCACTGCAAAGCAAATGTCCTTCTTCGAGCTGAAATAAGCTGCCTTGGCCCAGCTTGCGCCGCACCTCGTTTTAATCAGGCTTTGGGGAGTGAAATATGGGCCTGGCGAGCAGGCTGTACCCAAGCTCCATTCATCTGGTTTCAATCTTCTCTCCGCCCTCGGATGTGGCCGCGTGGGCATTCCTTCTCTAGACACTGGGGAGGGGGTTGGGAAGACGCGGTACTGAGTAGCACAAAGGGCAGGCATATTTGTTTGGAGGAGTGTGTCTGTGTGCAGACAAGGACTCACTAACTTTGGTTACTTTAGCAAAGCCGCAGAGCGCTAATGCTTTTGTGTGTCGGTGCTCTCCTGAAAAGGGCAAAAAAAGGTACACTTACACCATCTTGAAACATAAAGTTATTCACTCCCTTTTCTTACCTGACCTTGAGTCGCTTTTTTTAACAAGGTAAAATCAAATGCATGCTACTTTAATTAAGTATAGCCCAAAGGCAGAAACCATACTGTGAATATTTGCTCTTGTTTGTTCTGCTACATGTGCGGACATACCAAAGGTTTGTTTAATGTATGTGTGTTTTTGTGTGCGTGTGGCAGGTGAATAAGGTTAGAGTCCCGCATGAATTGGCTGAGCTAATCATAAGGACAGATGGTAGGTTGGTCCATTAGCTCTCCTAAATGAGCCTAAGTGAGACCTTTCCTGGAAGCTTTGCAGTCGCTGTTGACCCCCCTGACCATCATGCAGCCACCACTCTGCCTCTGTTAGCTGCCCCACCAGTCAACACCTTTCAGTCTACATCTGCCAAAACAGACGTGGCATCTGCTCACCTCTGGGGAAAAGGTAGCCATCGACGTGTCCTTCCTAGTCACAGGCTCGGATTGATAGGTTACCTCTTTGTCCTTTGCAGCAGCAGCAGCAGTGTCTGCAGCTCGTGCAGCTGTAACTGTATCATCCCCTCTTATGTGGATGAGGCGTCCTCTGCTTTGTTATTTTCCGCTTAACCGATCAAGTAAAATGATATGTCAGATGCATACCATAGGACCGGCGACAGCGCTAATATGTCAGTGACGCAACGTGCTAGTGCTGGGCGGATGGAGAGAGGGAGTTAGCCTCCCGTCTGTTTTCAATTAGCCGATGAAATGTACAACATGGGAGCTGCTCTGTTGTATTTAGTTCCTATTCTCTCATGAATCCAGCGAAGTAAATTAGCCTCTTTGCCGACAGAGGTGAACTTTGACTTTAGACAGTGACAAATAATCACACTGACCTAAATAATGGAATTAAATCTGTTTGGGTAGAGAGGCAAGAGAGAGAGAGAGAGGAGAAGAACACGAGGAGCGTCCAGAAATCCCCACTCTCTCCAGACTATGAGCTCCCAAAATGTGGTGCTTACACACCCAGATTGGGGCTATCTTACAGAGCTTCTAAAGCCAAGCGTTAGCGCTGCCCCAAATATAGCGCTAGCTCTAGGCTTGTTTTCCTCCCATTCCTCTTGTTCGTCACGTGCAGTCGAACTTAACCATACAGCCCACTGTGGCTTTTATTGTCTTCCCACAAGTTGTTAAATGCTTCTTTGAAACACCACTGGGGTATTGAATTGCATTTAATAAAAGTCAGGGGTGCAGTACTTTATAGCTCACGAGGTAGATAGTATAAGAAGTTTTCATCAGTCTCACACTATTGCGAAGGATCGATCATCGGAGAGAGCCTTGGCGATGCCGATACATTCAACTGCCTGTGGTCATACACCTAGTCAGCTCTATTTTCAACCTAATGGACATAAAAAATTGCAGATTGCAGCAAAATGGACTTGGCAGCACAAAAGCTTATTAAGTATTGATCCGCTTAGGTCAGTACCCATGTCCAGCCAGTCCAACAATGTGAGAGGAGTTCGTTCACACGCTTGCCAGCCACAAATTGAGATTGGAGCACATAAATAATGGGGGAAATTGAGGAGCATTTAGTGTCCAATAGAGAACCGTGCCCATATTCGCATGATGTGCCAGGAAAACAGGCAGGAGAAAAAAGGTTGTTTATATGTGCACTGTAGGCATTATGGCTGTTGATATCATAGCAAGCCCATCTGTCCAAACTCCAGTAGTGCTTACTGTAGCTGCTATGATATCACGCCATAGCAGTGTCCAACAGGAGAGATTTAAGTTGATCAGCAGCAGGCGAACCAGTCTTCTACACTATTTTAATGAATACAGCTCATCTTGTTTCTCACCGCACCATCTGTCAGGCATGCAGGGTAAAACAGAGCTTGAACTCAGCGAAGAACAGCCTTCCACTGTGTTGTCTATACTGTGGTGTCTGTACCTTTCCCCGAGTTCCCTGTGATGAATATTTTCCACTCCTAGTCACAAAGTCCTGCCAACAAAAATACCGTAATGCCACACAGATCGAAAAATAAGCTCAGCGCTGGAACAAAAAACTTTTTGAATACGGAGGTAGAGAAAAATGTTCTGTGCAGGAATGGAAGGAAAGTTTTCTTTGTAAGGGAAACCAAATTTGATTTCCGTCAAAGCAAATATAATACCTCAGAGTGAATTTGCTGACTTACAGCTTTGAAACCAAGCAATTGCTTTCTTTTTTCGGCCTTAGACACGTTAGTGAAAATGAGTTTCAGCACATTGTTGATGGCAACAGCAAAAAAGTGTTTCATATCACTTATCCGCCTTAACATGTCACAGGATTCAGTCTTTCGCTGTCCTTTATTAAAACGTGTTACCTCAGCAGGGGACAGGAGGTTTATTCCAGGCTGTGTGCACGTGCTACAGGGAGGATGTGGCCTTAACACTCACGCTCGTACCCACACATAGTTTCAGTAAACTTGGTTTTGAGTTTCCACAAGATGGAAACTCTCTCTCCTCTCTGTGCTGCATGCTTCTCTGCATTCTCAGGTATGAAGACGCTCAAAGTATTACCACAGTGACATAGAGAGGTCACCATCACCACCAAGGCCCTTTTTAACTGGAGCATGTTATCTCGTGCAAAAACAGACCATTTGACATTTGGATCTTGTTCAGTTAAAACACATTAAAGGGAGGAAAAATGCCTTAAATAGTTCTTTTGGGAAGCTGAATGTAACCCTGCAAACAGTTTAACACCACACAAGTTTCTGGCAATTATTGTGCAAGTTAGTTTTCAAGATGCATTACTGTAATTACCATTTTATAGTGGGACCACTTCTTTCAAAATGGTAAATTGCTTTTTAATTAGAAGAGAAATAAATACTTTAAGCCAATGACGATCATTGCGTCTTTGTGCTGGAAAGACAGAATCTAAGCTTCCTGCTTGTTAGTTCGTCAACTTGATCTAGTGCCTTAAATTAAAAGTCAGACTGCTTAAACTAATGTGTACTTTCTCCGTTTGCTTTAATTTTTGGGTATGTGTTTATTTCTGGAGTCTTTTTTTAAGGGACCAACTTAACCTAGTTTAGAAATTTTGTACAAAAAGGTGGTAAAAGCAGGTAGACAGGCAGCATTTGTCTTGTAGGTGGGTGAAAGTGTTGCACGGGAATGAAAAACTTTGGAACAAAATATATCCCCTTTATGAGTAAGTCTGTGCTCTTTGGACCATTTCAGCCTAAATCCAAAAGATTTATGGAGCAGCCGTTACAGCTTGGACAGAGTGTGGGTGACGCCACCAGATGCAGGGTTGATAAGATGTGTATAGCACTGTAAGCAGGTTTTACTGACTCTCCCTCCCTCGGGGAACGGTGTAATTAGCTTTTTTTCCCCATCTCCTCCCTACTTCCTTATTTTACTGAAGGAAAATGCAGAATGCTTTGGGGGAACTGAAAGTGCTTGTCGTGAAACTAATTTTGGACCTATTTTGAGGATCTTTCAGCGGGATCTGTCCCCTTCTCACGACATGATAGCGGTGACGAGGCCATGAAAGGGATGGTAATGAAGGCAGTAAGAGCAGCATGAGGTGAACATTTACCACAGGGCCTTACATTATTCAGACCTCGGTGGTATTTCATCCCCTGTCTCCCATTCCCATTGGTCCCCCTTTTCTTTTCCCATTTGCCTTTCCCCCTCCAGGTCCCAGAGATTATCTTGGAAATGATTCCATTCCCTCTTTTCCTCTTCAAATTCATCCTTAATGCTTCAGTCAGAGAAATCTCCTAAAAAAAGATGAGCATGACCAGGGTGGCCCTCACTTTTCGATGTCTTCATCTCTAGCGCTATATGACTCACTCCTCTCATAGCCTTTATAGACCATCAAATAGTGGAAGTGGATGGTTAGCTGAACAGCACATGACCAAAATGTAATATTCCTCTGTCATGCCTCACGGTCACTTTACTATTTGGTCATCCTTGGAACATTAAAGTGAGTATTTTCAGTTAATATGTTTACAAGTCAGCTAAAATTTGAGGTAATAGATCTAAATAAACTTTAAAATTGCATTATTTAACTATTTAATTATTAAGTCACTAACACAAATTTAAGGTTTCCAAAAAATAGGAACTATTATTTGAGCATCTAAGAGAGAGTTACTGAGAAACCACTTGTACGCTATCTGTTAGTTCCTGTTTGTTTCTTACCCATTTCTTGGTAATGACTCTGTGTACCTCATTGTAAAGTACCAACGAAACCTCAGAGTCAGCAGAAGGGAGCGTCGGTCACTGGATGTGAGGCAAGGGGGATTATGGGATTTTATCCCTTCAAAGAGTCAGCCTGCAGTAAGGGAAAAAAAACAACCCTTTTGATTCTCACAGAAGCAGTATATTCATGAGTTGGACCTTGAAACTACAAGGAGACTAGTGTAGTGTGCCATATACAAAACATGTGTTTTAATAGGCCATGATAACTTGGTACATTTAAAGAGACTTACCCCTTAAGAAGCTGTAATTAAAAAGGGAGCTGTGGCTGTATGAATAAAGGACTCCCTCGCAGAGCGTGCATGGGGGTTGTTTTGCAGGCGCTCAGATTGCGCTAACAACTGGAGGCAGCCTAATTGTCTGCAGAGACATCTGAAGATTTTTTTTTTTTTTGGCATTTCAAGCAAAGTCTGCCTCGAAAATCCTCAAAGATATGAGGGAAGAGGAAAGGGCAAGCTGTAGCCTCCTATCTGCGTATCTCTGTGCCACATTGGTGATATTTATAGTATATGTGTTTGGCATTTGAATAGCCAATTCAGGTCAGACAAGATAGCTGCACTATTGGCGGGGGCAGGCACGGTCTTTTGAACAGCACGCTGAGCTGTGAGTATTTCACTGTTGTCTCATCAGCCCCGTGCTCCTCTCAGCAAGTCAGCTTAAAACCAGCTTTATGTCAGCAATAAGAATGGAGGAAATGTTTATATATATATATATATATATATAAATATTCTCCATGTCAGATTGTGCAAGTTACGTGTATAAAATCTCTTTATTTCAAAGAAGTTGTGTGGAGGTCATAGCTCAAACATCTCTCTTCCTCCTGCATCTAATCCTGTATCTTGATAAGCCTGTAATTGACAGAAGATAAACAGTTATTTCACAGATTGGCAGTGTTGGGGAGATGATTATTACTTTTGCCTGCTGCAGCGAGGCAGCCGCACATTGTTCAGATGTGTTTAAAGTCTCTCTGCCTGATGACAGATCTATTCCAAATCAAAGGTTTGTTTGCTGAGGTACCATTTACTGTCGCAGAAAGACAGTCCTTCACATCTCTGTTATTCAGGCAGGAAGCAGTGGAAGTGTCTCTGTGACAGAGCATGTGTTCACATAAAGCAGACATCATTAACACGAGCAGTCACACATGTACTGAACATGTAAATGGGCTCGCATGTATCCTATAGAGGATGAGTAGCAGAGTACACACAACAAAGAGCCGAAATAAATCAGCGATGCTCCCTAATCTTTTCTCCTTTTGTGCATCTGCTAACCTGTGTCTAAAACCACCTTTGTGATCACATAATCCATCCTCCACACCGGTGACTTACAGTAAGTGCTCAAAATAAGGCATTGCACCATCCCTCCACCCCTCCCTCAACCCATTTTTTTCCCCTCTTCTTTCACTCCTCTCTCCCCCTTCTATCTCTCACTCTCTCGCTGTCCCGCTCTCTTCTCTGATCTGCTGTGTTTGAGAACCAGAGGTCATAAGCTTTGGACATTGCGAAGGCCCCAGCCAGGCCGATGTGCTGACTGAGGGGATATGAAGCTTGACTTTGGGCAGTGTGAAAGATCCAGGCCTGTCTTGTTTGTCTGTCTGTCCCTCTCACTGGCCACACTATAATAAGATTGCAGGGCTCTGTAAGGCGGATTTACTGGAGCACAACTCCCCCTAGGGCCTTGTCATAGAAATGGGATCCTCCATATTTCACCCTAGCCTCTCACTTCTCTCTCTCTCTCTCTTTCTCTCTCTCTCCCTCTCTCTCTGTCTCTCTAAACCTCTGGTTTTGGCTCGCACTTTCTTTTGTTAATTATGATATGCTTCTTTCCTTTCTTTCTGTGGGTAAAGATTGAACCTAGCCTCAAATGGAAGCATGAAGTTGAGCCAAATGGAACTGAGAAAAGCAGACACAATGAAAGAGAGAGAGAGGGATGGAGGATATGGCGAAAAAAGCTATATCACAAGTCCTCTTTTCATTTATCTCTCTCTCAAGATGGCCATGCTTATTTAGTTGTCTGTTCATATGTTCCCTATGGAGTCTCTTAAAGACATGAATGCATACGCAGCACAGTGACTTTGAATGTTATCTATGTGGAGGCTAATATGTTTCAGTTTTCATTGTTTCCGGCTCATCTTCCTCCAAATTGAAAGCCAAGGTCATAAATCCAAATATAACAGTGAAAACAGTTTTTCATGCTGTATGCATAGCTGTCGCAGAGATGATTCTGTTGTCTTTCATCGCCGTTGTTGACACAAATGATGGGGTCTTGCAGTCCAACCGTCACCAGCTGTGCACACTGTGCGGTGAATGAGGCCAATCCAAATGCAAGCGCAAACTCGTATCCAGGCGAGATTATTTCGGGAGCACTGTGTCATCCATTCCACAGATACAAAAGCCCCTCTGCAAGACCATAAATAAGTGGAAAAGTGAGGAGCAGCGATTGTATAGCCGTCAGTACCCCCTTTGATTTGTCTGCCAGCTCTGTCTGGCAACAGCTAAGACAATTTTCGGTCAGTCACAGATGCAGCATATTTGCCATGTATATTTCATTGTGAAATACATACAGTTCATTGCACTGAGATCCTTATTTTTGGGGGTTGAGGAAGCACATTTCTGACAATAGCATGGGTGTAGGTGGTGAGCTGACCCTATTCATTATTGAAGGTGCATTTAAAGTCAGCTTGTGCAAAATCAAGTACTCTATGTGGAAAAAGATTGCCGTGCCCTGCTTTTAGCGGTCACCCTGGCCCCTATCTATCTTTAAGGTAAACTCTCCCATTTTCAGAGCCCACAGTTGAAGCAGCGGGCAGTTAAGTAGGAGGTGGGAGGTGAGAAAGGAAGCAGGGAGCTCTTATCAGGCCTGCGACACAGTCCTGGGATCAGCTCCGGGCTGCTGATGAGTGTGGGAGGAGCACTGATTACAGAGGCCAGCCTGGGGAGCTGAGGGGGGGGAGGGGCGGTGGGCACAGGTCTCCCAGCAGACCACTGTGCCACCATCAAGCATTAACTCGCATCATTAGGTCCAACCAACTGCACACACACATGGCCTGACTGCTCTCCCTCTTGAATATTCTTTGCACTCTAAAGCACTCTCTCTTTCCTGACATCCCAGCTAATATCGGCGGGGAGCCTGAAGATGAATGACCCTGCAAATGCTGCAGTAAAAAGTTAGAAAAGGGGGGATACCCTCCGGGTCCTGGAGCTACTCTGCGAGGAGTGGTGGCCCTTAGTTTTTTTTTTTTTGCTGACTAATGGTTTGAACTGAGCAGGTGGTCCGACAGAGCAGAAGGGACCTCAGCAATTTGTCCCGTCACTCCTGGTCCGCCCAAATGGACACACAAACCCTCTGCCAACCATAAATTGCTCTTTCCCGCTCTCTCTCTCTGACTCTCTCTCTCTCTTTCTCTCCGTCCAACTTGTGAATGCCAATTGGAAACTCTAAAATTGATTGACAGCGAGTCGCCCAGAGCTCGGCTTTATAGCCGCAGACTCACAAAGTAGAGACGGTGGTAAACAAAACTTAAAGAACTGCTGAAATCCACCATATGATGTCATCGGTACGGAAGAAGGGGCTTGTGTGAGTCCACCCTTTCGCCCCTGTGTCCTGCGTCAGCACTGACTCATTGGTTTCACAGCACAGAGCTGACATTTTGATTGGCCCAAAGATCACTTATGGGACAGGGTGTTGGCTCCTGTGAGGGCGGACCGCCGACCAAGTGGACAGGCAAGGCGCCCAGTGAGTGCTGATGCGTTCACAGGCCACATTTGGCCTCTGGTGGAACGTTTGACAGTATGTGATTGTGTCTGCTGAGCACAAAGGCATTCTTTCATTGAGTAGCTCTGGCTTTAATCGCTCTGCTGCAGACATAACACCTTTGAATCGAATGTACCATGATGTTTATTTATTCTGCAATCAGGAGAAAATATTAAATCTTCAAGCTGTTAAAGGTTATAATAAAAAATATATGTAATGATATTTACCCAACCTGTACATTCCTGCGTGATTCCAAATGAGCATCTGCTGGCTGGATAACTTTATTTTAAGCACTCAGAATCCCTGGGAGCTATTGGCTCGTTCAGCAATTAAATTAAAGGCGGGTAGTTAAGTTAAATGTTGTAGAGCCAAAAATATCTGCCACATTTGAGTGTGTAAGCTTAGTGGAGCTTTGCGGTGTTGCACAGTCTTTCTACCAGGTGGAGGGGGTCGAATAACTCAACAGTGCACCACCCCCCTCCTAACACACACACACACACACAGCAACACCATCCATAGCCTGAGCTTCCAACAAACCCCTGTGACGCCTCTGGCTAATTCCACTCAAGCCCGCCGGGCTGTCCAGCATCCTTCAATAAATTAGCCTCGCTGCTCCCACACAGAGACACCGGCCCTGACAGTCT
This sequence comes from Ctenochaetus hawaiiensis, assembly GCA_029783645.1. NCBI lineage: Eukaryota > Metazoa > Chordata > Actinopteri > Acanthuriformes > Acanthuridae > Ctenochaetus > Ctenochaetus hawaiiensis. The sequence continues at coordinate 7,804,400 of JAPZDY010000024.1, forward strand.
GGCCGCTGCCCAAAGTCACTTTCTTGTGCATACACTTATAATTATTGCTACTTTTTTACTGCAACTCAAGCTCAATGAGTAGACTGTGGGGTTTTTGGAGTATGTGTGTAATTATGATTGCACGGTCCATTTGCAGTAGTTTTTTTTTGTTTTGTTTTTAAAAAACCTGTTTCCATTTTGTCCTCTTTGTCACACGTGACAGTAGGAAGGCAGCCAGCGCTCATTTGGAAAGTTTTAGTCATTCATGTGACTCAGTTACTATATTTCTTGAGTTTTTTTTTTTAAGCTGAGGCCCTCAGTTCAGCTCCTAGTGAGAAGGAAACTGTTTACCTTTCCTTCCTTTGTCAGGCCACAACCCCCTGCAGCAATGAGAAATCCTTCTTGCCCTTGTCAAAAGGGGTTAACAAAAAGATGATCATCATACTTCCCCCCGACCTTCTATGCCAAACTCTATTTCCTGTAAAAAAAGAAGGAAGAATTCCCGTTCCGCCTCTCTTCATTGTCCGGGTGAGACATATCTCAGCATCTGTCAGACAGTGATTGGGATTCTGGGTCATATCTCTCGCTTCGTCTTTCCGTCTCAATTTCCTCTATCGGCATAGTTTTGCTTCCTATCCACAGCATCTGCCTCTTGTCTCAAGTTTGGATCGAGCCAGTGTCCCCGTTTGACATCCCTCTACCCCTCTCTCTCTCTCTCTTTCTCTCTCCCTCAGTTCTGTTCAGCCTGTTGTCAGTGGGCGCCCAGACGCAGATGAAAAAGGTCGTTGGGGACAATGCCACCTTGCCATGCCACCATCAGTTTCCGTCTAGCTCTCTTGACATCGAGTGGCTGCTGCAGAAACCAAACTCCAAACAGAGAGTGGTGAGATAACATTCCTTTTTTATCTGTCTTCCTGTTTATAATTCCCACATTTCCAGTGAAATATGGTTTGCTGACACATTAATTTATTGAAAGGAGTTCCTGGAAATATGAAGTTTACTGTATAATGACTGTAATAACCAAGACTTACTGTTATGTGACTCTGTTTTAGGATAGAATTGAGTTACAAAAAAGTAAAGATTTAAAAAGCACATCTTTACCTGGCGGATGCCATCAGGAGCAGCAGGATTTTTGTCCTCAGAAGTAAAAAGTTAAGGTGTTTTTATGCTACAGGCAGAACATAAACACAAGAACAACCCATACACACTTTCATGGCTTTGAGTCCTGGGGTTACAGGTTTTGTGACATTTGCCAGGTGACTTTCAAAATGACAATAGGAACAGTTAAACCTGTTTACTGCTGCTGTATTTTTTTTTAACTACATTACATATATCTTCTCTCCTTCTTATTTGCCCCTGTCTCTCTCTCTCTTTCTCTCTCTCTCTCCTCTCTCTCCATCTTTTATCTGTCTCCTATCTTTACTCCATTTCATCCCTGCTGATTGATTTCCAGCAGGAACCACAAGAGTTGCACATTAACTTAATGCCCAAACTTACTGTGGCACTTAAATTTTTACTGTCTTTCACGAAAGAACAATGCTGCAGAATGTTTCCCAGCACATAATGTGGGTGCAACCTTGAACCATTTGCTCTTTTCTTCGCTCTTCTTGACTGTAGAGCATGTAAGACAGACATAAACAGGTCCCAGTGTTCCTTACCACCACAATTACACAGGAGAGATTTTTCTGTTACTTTTAATTCATTTGGACGGGCATCATTCACAGATCACAGGTCACAGGTCAAGTTGATGTGTGAAGTTTTATTTAGGTCACATTTAGTCACGTTTCTAGACTTTCTCTCTCACTTTGACTGGTGTAAGTGGAAAGTTAGCATCAGAAAACAAAATGAAACACACCGTTGTTTGAAAAAAATAAAAATTTACTCTGGTTGTGACATTGTAATAAACATTAGAGATAATGGAAGATCATTACTCCTCAAAATGTAACAAAATATACTCATTTTTAGACAATTTGTTGTAAAAATGTTGCATATCATGTGTGTAAGAACATTCGCTTATCATTAAATGCTAACAGTTACAAAGAGATGGTCCTGCATTACTGCGGTATTCATCAAAAAACTTCAGCAGAGACTTTGGGTTCTCAGGAGATTTTACTGTACACAGCTTCCCACACACACAACTGTTGTTAAACACACACACACACACACACTCTTTAAAGCTCTAAGGGAGGCACATTGTTTCGGAAATGTTAGCTCATGGAAAACAAAAAAAGACTGTCTACGCAGCATATCTGTCACTCCATAGTGCTTCTGCTAGTTTTCTGTCTTTTAGATTGTTTTCCGAGTGCCACGTAAGAAAAAAAACAAGCAAACAATTTCATGGCTTTTCAAAAGCAAATTGAACACAAAAACTTTATTCCAAATTATTTTATCTGTATTGTTTCTGTCCTGAAGTTACTGATAGATCTTTTGCTGCGTGTCCATGTAAAACTTGATGTCTTTCTGCCTTAAAAAAGCAGCACAACTATTCAGTCCCACCTAAAGAATCACCTGGCTGAAAGTCTTTATCTTGGTTTTGTGTGTCACAGCCTCTGAAGACGTTTCTGGTGTCGATTCACTGGTTTTGAATCATTGCCTTTCTTCAGCCGAATTGAACATAGTATCTGATAACAAACAGAGCGGAAAATCTCACTAGCCTTCTGTCTGAAGAAAAGAGATTTTGTCCATTCGCTAATATGTTGGTTTTCACAGAGAAATGAAACACTGTGAGAAAGAAAAGGAAAAGGAGTGTGAGAGGGGGAAAGAGAAGGGCCAGGAATAAAAGAAAAGGGGGGGAAAAGTGATTCACGCTTTGATGATTCGGGGGGGGGGGCCCGCCACATTGCGATGAATATTTAACGGGAAGATAACATTGAAGGCGCCATTAATTAAAATCAAACGTCTGAAAATTTGATTAGGAAAGAGACTGTGCCTGTAGCTGAATGAATAAATCATTCTTTTGTTCTGCTGGAAGGCCGTGTTGAGAGGGAAAGAGCATCTTGTCTACATTTAGCCTCTGTTAGCAAATGTACAGGCTACATGTGTTAAGAACACAGAGGGGTTTTGAAAGCTGCACTCTATGAATCACACCAAAAGTTAAACAACATCCTTTAAGATGAATATGAAATGACTTTAATGCAGGTTTTCACTGTACAGATATGAAACTATGAGTACAGTTACACAGTTACACCATAGTGACAGCTGACCATAGTGGCACTGACTTGGCAGGATGTAATGTAATTTTCAAAAAAAACAAAATGAAAAACTTTTAAAAGCTGCTAAATATCCCACAAATTTTATTTCTTTATATTCGAAGATACTTAAGCAACACTATGATGGTAGATCTTATTGTATGCAGTTGAGCGTCGGTGCAAAAACATGCAAAACTGCCAGCAATTTGGTCACTTTATGGTATTGGCCACGATTGCAAAAGCTGATTAATATTCATTTATAGTAGCAAGAGAAAGTGCAGAGTGTCTCGAAACATTTATGTGCTTTTTTTCCCTGCATCTTCTGTTGTGTTTTATTCGGTTGAATACATTAGTGTCGCATTATGGCTGACAGTTTTAAAACAAAACTTTAGTGTCTTAAATGTTAATACTCTTGGTTCGTGCATAATTTGGTCCTAATATTATATCACTATGCAGTTTCTTTTTTCTCAGAGAATAGCTGAACCATGTTTTATTTATTTCAACAAAGTGTGACATACAGTCTCACATGAAAATAAGATAAACAAACCCAACTCTAATATATGTATATGACACTGGCATATACAGCTTAGGCAAAGTTCAGGCTCTGTTAGACTTGATATTAAATATTTTTATCATATATCTGAAAATAAACTAGCAAGTGAAAAGTCACTGACCCAAATGTTCTATCAAGGGACGTCTTATCCATTCAAAATAGAGGAGGCGGGGTCATTCAGTGTCTGCACGCAATATTTAGAATAAACACAGTTCGCTTATAGCCTGTGGCCATTTTACTATATTCATTTTTCACTATATGTTTTTATTAATGTTATGTGTTAAGACCAAACCCAGACATAACCAGAAGCATAAACACAACTGCTCGTGTAGTGCAGTCTATACTCATGTATATGGGAGTAAAAAGTGTCCAGAGTTCATGAAGGCAGCAGAAATGTGCCCGGAGGCAGATGCTTTTAAAAATATGTCCCACATTGAGTAGGTGCCAGGGTCGTGTCGCTCTGCGCCTGAAGCTGTGACACAGTAACGTATGTCTGTTTACATTCACAGTGCGTTTGTGCTCTACATGTTTGCTCCGACGCTAGTTTGTGCGCAAAAGTCTGTGCTCTTGTGTGTGTGTATGTGTGTGTAAATGGCCAGTCGTCACCTGTGATCACAGCAGGTGCCCCTGTTTCCTTGGCACTGATGTGCTGTGGCACCAGCATTTAGCAGTCCCCATCTGCAGGCTCTCACTTGCCCTGAGTAATAGGCCACTGTGACAGCTGTGTTTGTTTGTGTTTGTGTATGTGGATGGAGCGAGAGGGAAGGAAAGAGAGGGAAAGAAGCAAAGAGAAACAATGAGAGGATGGGAATAAGCAAAGACACAAACAGGCGGGGAAGAGAAATTGAAAGCTTCCCTGTGCAGGTTTACAGATGCTGGATGTCTACGGTGAAATTTCAAGTCACCAAATTTTTTTCCTTGAAGACCCAGTCCTCATAAACATCATCAAACTTTGTGCTAAAAGTAAAAATAAAACCAGAAAAATAGATTGTGTCAGTCATGGACTGTAACTCAGACTCCTTTTTTCTGCACCTGCCTAAATATAACATTTGTTTTAAAACTTATTGTAAAGATACACTTCACCTGTTTCACTGTCATGTTTTTTATTGAAGATATTTCATGGTGTAGACAGATACAAAAGTTTTCTAATATGCAAATCTTAAAAAAAAAAACAGAATAACAATACACCTATGGACAACAAGACATACGCACATTAAAATGTATTAAAGCAATCTTAATTTAAATATGCATGCATAAACTCCCACCTACATAAACACATATGTTCACTTTATGCATATATGTATAGAAGAAAACATTTGCATATACAGGCGCTTGTTGACTGGACATCAACAGTCCTGCAATTATCCCATAGTAATAAATCTATTTATAGTGGATTCAGAAGATCACAACATTATTATCAGGTGTGTTTATGGTATTAAAATGAATAATGCAGCGTTACTGACTTATCCAGACTGTTTTTGTCAACACAAAAGCCGCAAATTAACTCATTTTATCACCATCCATAGTCCTGTATCTATATATGAACAAGTGAACAGTCGTAACAGCCATTTTGTCACCTACTTTGGCTCAGCTAACATGCTAATATATACACATGCCATGCCAAGTCTTAATGGCACCATATGCTGACAATAGCATAAAGGAATCAAGTGTTTTTATAATTTATGGGCGACATCATCCAAACCAAGCAATTATACAATAACAGCATTACATCATACAAAGAAGAAATGACTTCCGTATATTAGATCAAAACTGAAATTATTTATGATTAAGATAAATTCCTTTACTTATATGTAAAACCTCACAGTTTAGGAGTTTTTCAATAAATCCATTGCTTTAAAATGGGAATATTGCACCACTTTTAGATCAAGAACTGACAATAAACATGACATAATGACTAATTTTCTAATTTTTATTAAAATATATATAGTATTTTTTAATCATTTTAGCATTATTATATTTATTTTGAAGTTTTTCAGCTAAATTCTGATGGACAAAACTTTGTTAAAAAGCATTAAAAATTTCTGGTCTAGACAGATACTGCAGTGCTTTGTGCTCACTGTGTACTTTTTGAACAATGTTGGGGTGAGACATTTGTTTAGCTGTCGAGCCAAAACATCACATTAGTGCCACTGTGGTTATTTTAATCTTTTATCTCGGCACCAGAATAGATTTTTATTTGGTCAATTTGACGGCTGCGCTTGTAGAAAGAGCATAAGGAGATAACGGCGCTGACAGATAATCAGCTAAATGAACACTGGCAAGATACTGGCTTTCCAGCAAATGCATTCATTCGTAAAATATTATTTCTCAAGTGTTAATTAAAAAATGATTGTTAACAATGTTACCCATGAGTGTTGGTATTCTGCTTTTCTCAAGACTTTGCACGCAGTGAGGGACTATGTGGAAACGTCTGAGCTGAGCATACAGAGCACCATCATTAGAGTTATGTAATTTTAAATGTTAATGGCAGGCTACCAGTCAGATATATCAAGGGTATTATTGCTGGGATGTGGAAATTACTTTAACTTAATGTGTTCTTAAGTGATAAGTTTTATTTGGGGGATTGGTTGCATTAATTAGTCGAATACCGACATCAGCAGCAAGTAAATTGCAAGTTTACATTACTGGGTCCAGAAGGAGATTAAAAACTTCATCTAAATGGAAGAGGAAGTGAAGTTATAGTGGCTGAACTGTGGTTTGATCTAAAACTGTGTTCTGCAGAAGCAGGCATGAGGAGCCAATCACACAAAATAGTTAAATACACTCAATTCCTGAGTTAAATACAATAAACACTGTTAATGTAAATCTATAATTTCCTTCTCTTCAATATCTCTAGATCATTACCTTCTTTGGGGGCCAGGTGTACACAAATGAGGCGACAGGCAGCATGGCCAGCCGTCTGTCCTTTGCCGGGGAGTACCTGAACGGAGACGCCTCCCTGCTGATCAGTGACCTGGTGCTGGCCGACTCTGGAGAATACTACTGTAAAGTCAAGACTGGGGGAAAGTACCACTGGAGCCAGGTCAACCTCATTGTGCTGGGTGAGTTTTTTTTTTTTTTTTTCTCAAAGCCATTGTAGTACAGGGACACAAATATACACACACGCACACACATGCATGCATGCCAATCATCAGGTTATGAAGAGACCCCTTCCCATTTGTGCATACATACACAGGCAGAGTATCACACTCATACACCCACGCAGGCCTAATCACTGGATCATTAGCCTGGCACATTTCCTCTGTCATGCTGACTGATCTAATGATTCAATTTGATTCAGACAGTGTGATTTGATTTTGCTCATGCTGTTTGGGTTCGTTTGGATTGGTTTGTTGATGAGGTGAGACCAGAAACATACGACCGGGTCTGGAGGAGCATAGAATTGATTGATTATGTTAGGGCCCCCCCGAGTTACATGAACAGGCATCAAGTTAAATTCTTTATATGCCTGTAACAGAGGCTAATGCATCTGTTTCCTCTGTGATATCAGTGAAAAAAAACATACCACAGACCTTTATCCGACATACAATGGACATTTTCTAATTAAATTTAGCTGAAAATGACATTGAAAAAAGTCAGCTAGCATGAATCCAACTACTGATAAGCTACTTAGAAAAATTATTTGTAGCTTGTGACTCATGTCCGAGTTCTCGCAACTATAGAAAAGCCAGTTTTAGCCTCAAAAGCCCAGCAAAGTCATCATTTTATACTTTATCCCCCCCCCTTTTTTTTTAAATTCCTTTTGTTTTCCTCATTCGCCCAATTGATTTTCATGAATGGTTTAGCAACTAGCTCAGTGATTATATGTGTCTCCGACTGCAAATCTCCAATAACTAAACAACTCTGAAGGACAGACAGCAAAAAGGGAGCGGCTGTACCACAAAAGACAGTCACAAAGTCCAGCGGGAGGAGCAAGATCGTTCTCAATGTCAGAAAAGCGGGCGATTTATTAAAACATCATGGGAGATTAGTTCAGCCCGCGGTTATTGGTTTTCTAATGGAACAGTCTGTTAATCCTCTCGCTCTCACTCTCCTCTCTCTTCCATAAAGACATTTCAGTGAGTTAGTGCCTCGATTTTTACAAATTGCCCTCAGCTTTGCGGTGACACTTTCGATTTTGAGAGAGACGAACATTTGCATTTTTCTCTCGGCTCCCAACGGCAAGATAATAGCTTGGCAGCCGAGCTGGTAGCCGAGCTTGGCATGAGTATATGTGTTTGCGTGCATGCCAGGGTTTATGCGTGACTCCAGTGGTTGTGTGTGAGTTATTGTGCAGACTCGCACAGTAGTGTCTGGATGCTTACACTCTCCTTGTTACAGAGTGTTTGAGTGTGTTGTGTGTTTGTTAAAGTGTGTGTGTGTGTATAGGGAAATACAGGTGTGTTTGTATTCGTGTCTGAGGTTACACACTCTAGCTGCTCCTGCTGCAGTGAGGCCTAGCTGACCCTGATAGTGCTGCAAGATGCACAAACGGATGAGGATGGGATTGGGTAAAGGAGGGTTAGACGAACAAAAGGAGCGATACACATAAGCTGTCTGGCTTTATGTACCAGCTACTGCTAATTCACTACATTGTAGCATAACCGGGTTCCTTATACTGCAGTTTTGCAGACAAAAAACCGGCAGCCAAATACACAAAAGCCAACATTGCTATGACAGTGTAGAAAAAAAAATGCAAAAAAGAGGTTTAAATTTAGTTCACCACTGATCTAAAAATATGCCTCTTGAGAGGGAGAAAACACTGTTCTATTTTCCTGCCTTTACAGCGTTGCAGAGCCTCTCGGCTTGTGTCTAAACAGAGCAGCTGCACGGGGCTCAGCAGGCAAATGCTATACTGTACTGCGCCTCCAGCTACTGGACTATTACCAGAACCTTTGACCTGTGTTGAACATATTACCACAGGCCCTCACTGCCGCCAGCTTTGGGGTCACATTGATCCATTCCCTATGGAGCTCTTTTGTTTTTTTCAATGTGTTTCATCAGCACTGCTTTTGATTTAGAAATTACAAATGACACCAGTAATGTGTATAGATAGACATTTTCAAATAAAGTTAAGAATATACGTTAAAGATTTCATACCTCACTTGGCTTTACGTTATGGGATAGCTCATGCTTCAGTACATTTTTCCATTTAAAGAGAAATTACAGTTCAGCTCGTTTCAGACACTTTTACAATACTGTCATCACTTACCGATCCATGGGCAGCGAATGTGAAGATGGGTTTTATGAACTCAAAGAATATCTGTTTGAGCCTTTTAAACTTTATTTTAAAACAGAAATACGTGTTTAAAACTAAAAATGCTGTCCATATAACTATAGAATCACAGCAGGCACAATATTAATATATCTGTCCCATTCATTGTCAATAAAACAGCTATAAAAAGCCTTTTCTGATGGTGCCAGAGATTAATCTGTCTGCGGTTAATTAAAAGATTACCTCTTATCAGCAAGTTAAATAATTAGCAAAAGCTTATGTAATTTTAGATGAATATTTTCACCATTTTTTACTTTATGCATAAAAACTAGAAAGATATAGCAAATGTAAGACTCATGCAAACCTGTTATTTTTGCTTTATTAATTTTCTCTAATATTACATCATATCAAGCAATGTTTCAACCAACCGTCATTCAAAATACGACCAAAATGTCAAAGAACGCTGATTTTCTTGTTGTGCATCGAAGTGTCTCTGATCACCATGTGCTCTTGCAGTCAAACCCTCCAAGCCGACTTGCTGGATGGACGGCAAACCCCTGGAGGGCAATGACGTGAAGCTGAGCTGCAAGTCCAGCGACGGCTCCGAGCCCATCAACTACAAGTGGGAGAGAGTGTTGGACAAAGGCAAGAGCCTGGGCAAGCTGCCAAACCTGGCACTGATAGGTAAGGAAGATAATTGGCACGACACCGACATGCTGATTCATCATCCGAGCCCTCTGCAGAGAAATGCTACGAAGACTCATTTTCATATTAGTGATTTTTATAGGCTGCGTTTAAGCGAGGAAGTGTTTTGCTGAGCACGACACCTTTCCTGCACCTCCTCCAAGCTTCAAACATTTATACTTTTGTAACCACTGACCAGTGCAGATATATTCTCCCGGCGGCTCCCTAAGCTGCAGATTAATTAACAGTTACAATGCTGTACTAAAAGGCACTTAGATGGGCTCCGATTGCCCCAATTAAGCCACTAATTCTGCATGCCTTTCTTATCTTTAAACTGGTACCAGTACCACCATCCTCTGCTTAAGACCACATTGTGCATACTACTTTTTTTTTGTCCTTCCTGCAAATCAAACAGAACACAGTCCTGTGATTTCTAGTTGTACTCTTTTGGGATGAGTTATGCAAACACAAGGATCCGGGCAGATTCTGTGATCTGGTGAAGATGCCTGTGACGTTGAAAATGTCAGCCTGGCTCAAGTGAATTATACCTGCGCACATGAAGTCAGTGTGAACCCGGTGTTGTCTTGGATTGTGTGTAAAGTGGAGAAAATCAAATGAAACACTCAGAACTGGACTGGCAGCTCCCACTACATTCTGCACCAAAAAAAAAAAAAAAAAAATGTTGGCTCAGTAGTCGCCCTGAGGCACACTTCATTCACATGGTGTGTATTCTGGCATTCCTTTTGGATCATAACCGGGCATATCTGCCTCTAAATAGTAACAGAGACAGTTTATAGAAGAAAAGCTAATTGTAGGGCAATTCTCCCCTCTGTGTGTTCTCTAAACGGGCATAAACACCCACGGGATGCCAACCTCTCTGTCTCAGTTTTCCCTCAGCGCTCAATCCGGCATCCGTGATGGCACGTGCCCAGACAAAAAAACCCTTCAAATTAATGACCTCCACCAAACAACACCTGTTCAGTCTAATTAGTTTTCATTGGATGATAACACACAGCGTCAGCAGCCATTATTTATGGGTCTGGTGAAAGGTAATATCACATGGTTGTCATTGGTGGCGATGACTAAATGTCCCATGGGGCTGCAGGGCTTCATCGCTCTCTCAGACACACTCCTGCTACTCTCCTCAAGTCGTCTTCAGTGTGTTGGGCCTTGTTCTTAAATAAACACTCCATCAATGTCTCTCCAACCCTCATGCTTCTTCCTACTATCTCCCTCCCTCCCTCTCTCTCTCTCTTTCTTTCTTTCTTCAGCCATGATAAACATTTCAATCACGTCTCCTGTCCTGCAAATGTAATCGACTTGAGGAAAAACATGTAAAACAAACAGAACAACTTACAGTAGAAACTTGCACACAAATAAAACTAACCTCTGTGTTTTAATTCCTCAGACCTGAAGAACCCAGAGATTGTGACCTTTAGGAATCACACCAAGGACAGCGCAGGTGTCTACAGGTGCACAGCGAGCAACGACGTGGGGGAGGAAAACTGCACCATCGACGTCCCGTTGCTATGTGAGTCCAGCTCTCAAACCAAACGGCCACGCTGACTGATGGTTATTGTTTCAAACTGCAGCTGGAAATACATTTATTCCCCTCCCTGCCTTTTCAATCTACCTTCCCATCTCACCCCGGTGCTCCCACACTCAAGGGACTGCACTGAACTGGTCACCACCTGTGCTCCAACAGTTATGTTTCACCGTCACACTAATAACATTTTTTTTGGGGGGGGTCCAGGACAGTCAATGTCATGTGTAAGAGGGAATGACACATAAAGCAGCTCAGCAGTTTGATAGCCCTGGTGTTTAATTGAGTTTGGCCACTGTTCCACAACTGTAGGGAGTGCTGAAGTATTTCCAGTAAATGAGCATGAACCATAATTATTTTAGAATTCAAGATTAAAAATGAAAACTATGAATACTGTGTGACAGTAAGTGACCGCGGCTCTCATCACTCATCAGCTCCTCTTTTCCGTTCGCAGATGATGTGCTCATAAATGTAGGTGAGGTAGCAGGCGCAGTGGTGGGAATATCCCTCGGTGTCCTCATTGTCATATTAATCATCTGGCTCGTCTTCCGGAAGAAAGAGAAAAAGAAGTACGAGGAGGAGGAGACTCCAAATGAGATCAGGTTTAGTCATCTTCTTCTTTTCTGGGACTGCTTTGCTTTTTGTCGTTTTTTTACTGTATTTATTTTATTTAAAATGCATGCTAAAATGATACAGCTGTGTGCAGTGACAAGTGCAGGATGTCAGATAGTATTTCTCAGCCTGCTGTTTCATTGCTGTATCTTTCTGTTATACTAGCTACACTTTTAAATGTGTTCAAACCTGCTGCAGTCTTGCAGAAACCACCTGCTACTATATTTATTCTGCAAATGTACTCCACTAATGCCCTGAGTTACATATAATATTATATAATTGCATGCATTTTGACATGTGATTTTTTACCTCAATGTTGTTTTTTTTCATTATGTTACAAAATGAGAAGGAAAACTTACAATAACCATATGTACGTTGATGCAAAATCTGAGGCAAAGTCAATGTAAATCAGGCAAAAGAGGCAGAAAAAATCTTGCAGCAATACAAACACAGCTTCATCCACCTATAGCTGTAGGCGATGCACCTGAAGATGTCAGTGCCGCAACACCTACACTACACCGCAACACATGCAATATGAATATAATCTCAGGCTTAGTAGGAGTGTGATATACACACAGTATGATTATAGGTGAGCCACAAAAACAAATGCAGATAAATGAGAAAGGTAATGTGAAGTGAGCCTGATACACACAGGTCATTTCTATGGGTAAAACTGTAAAAGTAGGTTTTAGATGTTTTATTGCAAGGACACTTAGAAAGGAATTAGACAGGAATTTGTGAAGAAGTGATAATAAACAATTCATAATTAATACTAATTGCTAAAAAGAAGGTTTGTTTTGGCTAGTGGAGTAATAAGTTTGCAACACTGACTGTTGCTATGTTGCGTTCACCAAGCCTTGCAAACACCTGTGTTAGGTTGGATCATACAAGCAAGTGGAGTTCATAGGACATCTTAGTCAAATCATAGTATCATAATTCAATGCTAACTGATGCAGCAACAGTCGCAGTATGATTAGATGTGTTTGAAATCTGCTTGTTTGCTTTCCTGTGCATGTGTCTAAAGTAAAAACAACTAAAAGGTCAGTGTTAATCAGTTACTTTTCTTCTTACCGTTGAGTGTGTGTGTTTTTATGTTTGGCACCAAAACTCAGAAATCACACTGGTGCTTTTTCACTCTAAAGCTTGAATGCATTGTTTGATGCTTATGACACTTTTTGTGACAGACTTTAGTCTTGTCGGTGCATATTTACTGATGTAACACTAAATAATGCAAAGTGGTTGTGGGACAGCATCAAGTAAATAATGTAGATGTGATGAAGTTTTATTTCTGTTTTCATATCATGCCGAGTCCCTGAGTCTAACAACTTTGTAAGAGTGATGAAACTTTCTCTCGTCTGAGGTCTGAGAAAGTATCTCGCTGCCAACAGTGCAGAGATGAGAGGTTTCTCTATCAGATTTTCTTTTTTTTAGAGAACAATAAGCCTTTTATCAATCAGATGAAATTACTCCGTGACTTCACAACCCACACATCTGCTGACCTGTTGACAGTGATTTATAATAATGGCAAAAACACGCAGTAATTTCAGCACCATCCAAGTAACAATCACGGTACAAGCTGCCTTAGTTTGGGTGATTAATGCCACTGTCAATTTCAAGTTGTTTTTACCACGCACTTTCTATTCTTCTGTGCTATTTTGCAGGGTTTTTTTCTTCCTCCATCATCAAAAAAGAAATTATAAAGCAAAGTTTTCAATGTGTTCTCAGCAAAAACTTTTTTCCCCTTCAACAATTGTATCTGGGGAACTGGTGGTTTCAGCAGAATTCATTATTCAATGCAAATGTGTTTCACAAAACTCAGAGGCTGGGGGGTATCATGAATTACATGAGGTCCCAACATAATACTAGTTCCTTATGAATACAGTCTCAGAATAGTTTGTTTGTGTGGGTTCCTCTTTATTTTTCTGAAGTTTAGTTGATAAAAAATAAATGGACCTTTGTCATCATTGTTTGCTGTGTTTTTTTGTGTGTGTGTGTATGTGCTTCTGACCACAGGGAGGATGCAGAGGCTCCCAAGGCCAAGCTGGTGAAGCCCAACTCCTTGTCCTCGTCCCGTTCCGGCAGCTCACGCTCCGGTGCCTCCTCCACCCAGTCCATGGTGCACAACAGCGCCCAGCGTGGCCACCGCCCCCGCCCACCAGCTGTAGCAGCCCTCAAGGAAAATGGACAGCCTCCAGGCTTCCCCCAGTCCCCACCAGCCTACACCACAGTGGTGCCCCCCAAGACCCCCGAGCCCCCATCCACTCCCAAATTCAACTCCAGGAACATCTCTGGGCCCACACCCCCAACCCTCATGGTCCCCGCCCAGACCAAGGCCTTTCAGACTGTGTAGGACTGAAAGCTACGCCCTTCCAGCAGCCATGTGAGACTCCCGTCCCAGCCCAGACGCCCCCCCCCGAACCCCCCCTCCCAAAGACTAAGACTCTTCCATAAACAAAGAAATGCAACTAGTTA
>JAPZDY010000024.1:7820438-7840190 GCA_029783645.1 Ctenochaetus hawaiiensis
TTTTGATTTAATTTAACTTTAAAAAAAAAAAAAAAAAAAAAAAAAAAAAAAAAGGCAAGTAGCCTATCTAGTGTGCCTTTGCAATCCCTCTCCCCCTTTGATGGTTTCTTTCTTTCTCCTTATCTTCAGCACACCAGTGGTTAACTCTCTGTTCACATTCAGCTTTGAGGGGTCAACAGTAGCAGACGCTGTGGCCAACGCTGTGAGATACACCTTCACAAACTCGCTCTAGTAATTACAGATGCAGCCCAAGGGAGCACCAAGCAGAGTAAATTATCCATGGTGAGAAAGCAATCCCATGCCATGGGACAATGTACTGTACATTCTGTAATCAGTCGTGTTTTATATTGTACATACAGATAGATATACGCACATGATGTCATTTAATTTAATAAATAAGGGTCTGTGAGGGAAGATGGACCCCTTACAAAAGAGTCAAATGGGACCCAAAGGTGAATTGACACCATGTGGTTTTTTGGACACATGCTGTTTGAAAAGGAAGAGACTCCTTTTCTGATATGACACTTTTTTGTCTTTGAACTCTGCATTTCATGTCGGACAAATACTATTATGTGTAATGGAAGGTTGCAAAATTTATATGTAGGTCCATAGAAAGAAATCTTTTTAGCTACTTGCCAAAATTTCATTAGCTGCTGTATGGATTTTATTGATCAACTAAAAGTAATTTCTTGTAATTTTTCTGACCTTTTGACCTTTTTATCAAGCATTACCACACTGGCCAAAATTGGACATTGACAAGTTATCTTGTAAATTGAATCACCAGGTTTCTATAAATTTGCTACTAATACTTACAGTCAGCACATAATGATGTGATTTTGATAGCTGACCTTTAGTCTTGAACACCGTCCAGTTTAAATTTCAAATCGTGCATGAGCTACATTAAAATCCGACCGTGGATTGCCATAAAATTTTGTGAGCATGCTCATATCTATCAAAGGAAACAAGCTGACTCCATGGCCTTTTCCCCCTCAGGGCATACTTAACAGTTGAAGCTCTACTGCTGGTTCTAAGAAGAGCAAATTATCAGTATGTCCAATAATGTAATATTATAGCATGTAATGACTATTGCTTTTCTCTGTGGACCCGAAGAGGAGCTTCAGCCTTGTTTCACGTATTAATCAAAATTTCACAGGAGAAAAAACCTGTGATGTATATTAAGTTTTTGAGCCTCAAAAGTTTTGTAAACCAACATCTGTCTAAAAAAAAAACACCCGGTATGACTTCACATGTTGAGTTTCACATGTGACTCGACTGTAAGGGGTTTGGGTAAGAAAAAAATGCCTTTTATATTCAACTAGAGACAGCAGTTCATATTCGAGCAGGGAAGCTACTGTGTGCGTGTGTGTCTTTGCGTGCGTGCATGCGTGCATGTTTGTGGATGTGTGTGAGTGTGTATGTGTGGGTGTGTGCATGTATATTCAGTATTAGCCCTTGGGCCACACCCACACATTCTCATGTTAGCCATTCAATGAGTGAGAAAGGATCCAGTCGGGCAAAGTAACCTCTATCCAAATTGATATGACTGCAGACTGGCAGTGTTTATTTGAGTTTTCACTGGCTTATATGCTTATTGCACTTGGCTTCACAGACAGCAGTCATGTTTTTGCTTGTGGGGGTGGTGTCTCGAGACAAAGCACGTCCATAATTCATAACTATCTCCAGCTCTGAAGGCCACTTGTACGCTCCCTTCCTGCTCATGCTGTCTCTTAACATAGAATGCACTTGGCCCTGGGTGTACTGATGGCTTCTTAAGGCACACACACATGCACACAGACACACAATACAAACAGGTGTAAGTTGTATATACACACAAACACACATATTAAACAGGTACATGTGGCACATTCAGGTCCACACAATAACACAGGTATGTGCTTCATGCACGCACACACAGTTTGCACAAACAAAATCCCGAACAGCCATCCTTGTTATTTCTGCTCCTTCAGAATCAATTTGATGGATCGAATGTCTGGAGGTATCACGACTGACTGATGGAACCAGGATACCAAATGCAGCACAGAAAGGGACACTCTACACTGCATTACCCAGGAGATATCTGCACACACACACACACACTCGAATATACAGAAAAAGCTACTGTAACAAAACACTGACATGCACGCAGACACACATGCACTCAGAAAGACGGATACTGCTATGCATTTTAACAATCTGTATAGCATACACTACAAGACTTTTTCATGGGAACCTACAAGAGCAGTACTGAGAATCAGAAGAGGTATAACAGGATTGATATTGAGCCAGGGCTGTAGGCTCCTGCCATTGAAATTCCCTCCACCACAGATGAAAGTAGCAGTGGAGGTGGAGGATGGGATGCAAGTCTTCCAGCTGTTAAATTCCTCCTAGCTTTTTTGATTTGCTTTCCAGCAACTGCAAGTCTCAGGTGGCAGATTCCCCAGTTTATGAGCCCTTGCGTTGCATCTCTCCTCTCATGTGTGCAGCTTTGTGGCCTGACAAACTTTTTGTTCTTTCCAACAAATGAATTTTAAGGAGCTTTTGTCAGTTCAGTGGAGAGTGGAGGAGGAAAGTCTTTACACACCTCAGAGTGTTAACAGCACATCCAATACCATTCTTTAAAAACAGTATCTGTCAGCACTATATATTGTCTTATTATCAACACTCAAAGGTGCAGTAAACATGACATCATTCATGGTTATCCTGCTTTATATGATAGGAGTATGAATCTCATGTAGCCACAATGTTTTATGTTCTATTAAGCGCTTTTGTTTTTTGATGAAAGCTGCCGAGCAGGGCTGCTCAGACTTTGTGGTTTGGCCTTCTGCGTCAGTATAGGAGAATGTGATGTATTGTTACTTACGAGAGAAGAGATGGACGAGGCTGGAGTCAACCTCAAGAAGGAAAGCAAAGGTATCTGCATGTCTTAGGAGATTGAGCAGACAACTGGGAATGCTTTGCTTTGATGTAACATAACTGTATTCGGCTAAAAATAGTTAAAAAATAAAAAATAAAGAAAACCTACAATTGTAAATATATTCCAAAAAAAAAAAAATTTTATGAAGCTTTATTTTTGTCTTTCTGATTTCGAATTTATCATCCATGTACTTTGCACTTTTTTGTGTGCTGTGCTCATCACCGGTCTGTGTGGGATCTGTGTGGTTGGCTGTTTCTCTTGACTACATTGTTTCGATGTCAGGGGGAGACACGCTCAGCGCGGCGTTACTAAAGGGAAATGTAAGACACTTTTGTTTTCTTTAATCTCATCTGTTCTTTCTGCCGTGGCTTCTCTTTGGTTTTTGTAAAACAGTACAGAAATTTTTGGTTTGTTTGTTTGATGAAAACAATCCATGTAAATATCACAAGTAAAAAAATGTATATTTTTACGACTTCTGAGTTATTACTCTTTTCATTTGCAAATAAAATATTCAATGACAACTTAATAGGTCTTGTGGCATTCTGATTTGGATTTTGGAAACAGAAAGCAATATTAAAACCATGTGAAACCATTTGAAATGGCTTTCAGAGACAGACGTGTCTTGTTCAGCTCAGATATTTGTAATGAATATTTTGGAAAACCTTTCCTTTGCAGGAGGTTTGGGAATTAATGTCAGTCCCAAGTCTCCTCTGAGCTAATGCTTGTGTGCAGGATGTTGATGGGGAACGACAAGGTCATAGCCTCTTTTCATAGGCTTTACTCTGTAAGGTCCTGTACATACGTACTCACATAATAACATTCAATCAGCGTGAGTTGGCTGACTGAAGGGAATTTTGACGGCTGCCAAAAATCATTACACTGTTGGCCTACTTGTCAGAAACATCTAACCCAGAAGGTAAAAAAAAAAAAGAAAAGCCTGGATGGTACCAGAAGCATTATGTGAATATTTTTAGTCCCAAACCTAAGTACAGTCCAGTTTTTGGTTCAGCCATCAAAGAAGAAGAAATTTCAAAATAATGCATTCTTACTGTTGCATCAAATGTCTTTCACCGTGTAGGAAATCAATCCAAAACCTTGTTATATGCTGCAAAGATGTGCTCTATTCATGGCTCCCGGAATGACAGTAACGGTCAGCCACTCTGTCAGTCATTCGGTTGGTCCATCACTTTGGTCTAGAGTGAAATATCTTAACAATTAATGGATGGATCTTAAAAACTCTGGTGATTTCCTGATTTTTCCTGTGGAGCTGCCCGCAGGTCACACACACCTCTTCAAATGAGTAAAGTTACAATCACCTAGGGAGGATTAAGTTACATTTCATGTTGAAAAGCTCTGGGCTCCTGGTATGCAAGACTGAAAGATCTGAATTTTTCAAAAGCAAAGGCTATCAAAGCATCAAAAACCTGTAAAAACTAAATTCTATGCTAAATTGTAGCTGAGAGAGTGTTATAACCTTCATGATCAAAGTGACAAGTGGTAAAATGCAGTCATGGAAGAGCAAGAGTGTCATAGAATCATACTATTAAAACTTAACAAGTCACTGTCTGACCTTTAAAAATTAGCAAATTAGCAAAAGTTAACATTCTTAAAAGCTGAACTTAAATGGTAAAAAAATAAACATTACACCAGCTTAACATGAGCATGTCAGCACTGTCACACCCACAATTACAGCTCCACTGCTGAGCATTCAGCTCAAAGCGCTGCTGTACAGAGCAGCCTAAGACTCTTTGTGCACTAAAGCAATAATTTAATTATAATAATATTATTTATTCAGGTAAAAATAAGAAAGAGGTTATGTGAAGTTATTATTTTGATGCCATTTCTGGGCCAGATTATACAGAAGCCTGAAGGATGTTTTCTGCAGATGCACATAGTTAGCACTTGCTATCAGTGAGCCATCATCCACTTCTCTTGTAGAGATAGATCTGTGGTTTAAATATACAACAAAGGCACAGGCCTGCAAGGTATGTTTTATTACTGCATGCCCCCTTCTGTGCAGCTGTTACATTCAAGCCAATCCATATATGTGGTGTGATAGTGGCTGAGGATGGAGCAACTGGGCAGGGAGCTTCTTCTTTACCTCTCTCCTCAGCTGTATCCCCTGATCTCCAGCCTTTCAATGTGACACCCACACCCGTGGCAACAAGGTCAGCGATATCTATTGACCTGTCAGGCACTTATTGACTGACATTCATCTCTTTCCTCTGAAAAGTTCTTCTTATGTTGACAGTCTATTGAACAGCCAAGATGGAGTGTCTGTGTCATCCCTGGTCAGAGAGACAGGGTGTGACTTTATCTCTGCTTCAAGGATGCACACAGCAGATATGACAAGGAGTCACAAAAGTGAGCCGAACAAGTGGAAATAACACACTGAGTAAACGCACACGAAACAGCCGCGGGGGAAAATACAATTACTAGTGTGGTCTCTGACATCTGCTCGTTGTGGAGTTGGCTGCAGACTTGCTCGCTTAATTTACATCTTTTTTCGAAACACGGCATCCATATTAAGCAAGATCAAATTTTCAAGGCCAGATCACATTTCTCCACTCTGCTGCTCCGTGCCTCTGCGCCCATTGTTCCACATGATTAGTCATGTGTGATGACACTGTCATAAATCCATCTCACTGCCATGCCCACGCACATGCACACAGACTCACACACACACATACACCTACCCATGCATGCTTATGCTGCACCGATGTCATTTGGTCAGTGCTTGGACTGCAAGAAAAAGAAAAGAAGATGGTTACATCCAGTATTACAGACAATGTGTGTTGTCTTTACTTTAAATAGAAACAGATAATATTTTGGTAATTTTTGTGCCTGTTTAGGAAACATCATTGGTGTTGCAATTGTCCTTAAGCGTTTCGTGTTAGAATTATAAATTAACAGGGAACCTAATACCCTAATTACTCCAAATACAAAAGCGATAAAACATGTCATCGCAAAGATAGGAAATATTTTCACTTAGAGTGAGCTTTGTAGCCTGATTAACACCAAATCGTATTTTGCTCTCGGTCTTCCTTCATTATCTGCAAAGTAAATAGTTTTTTGCCACACAAGGCCTTCTTAATTTGAAGTCACTTATATAATTGCACCCCCTGGTGTTGATTGGGGACAGCTTTCTTGTTATCTGAGATGCTGATAGGGTCTTAATGAGATGAGAGGAATCATAAGTCTGCACACCATCAGTTGAGATTAGTTCATCAGAAATCTCATGTGTGACCCATATAAACAAAAAGGGGAGGTGATGACAAATTTCGGAACATGATGGTCTAATTTCAGGAGCTAAACTATGTTTGTTTCATCCTTTATTTATCTAAATTTGTGAAGCCTGGACGCCATTTTTATGTTTTCTAGACATTGACCGTATCACTGATCACAGATCTCATTTCCTGGGACCCCACAGATAACTGCAATCTGATTTAACCATGAACATTGTCTGTTAAATACTGTTCATGAAGAGTCATCCTTTTTTGTTTGCAATCCTCTATACATACGTGTCCTATAGGGCTCAAAGGAGGAACATCACAGTAATGTTATTATTGGTTCTCAATGGATACAGGCATGAACATGGGTGGCTTTGCTTAAAGCTCCCCCTGCTGGAACCTTATTCATGCAACACCACATAGAGATGAATAATAGCGCAGCAGAGGGAGTCTACATGCTTTTTTTTCTATTTTCATAAAACCCTTTAATGTGTTTTATTCATCTGAAAGCTTCAGTTAAGTTAATGATCTGAATGTGTAAGAGCACAGTGTTCCAGCAAACCTCAGTGGCAATAAATCTACTTCATTTTTGTCCATCTTTTTTTAAAAAACACTGTGGATTTCTACCCTCGCTATGTGTGTCTTTGCACTGATTATCTCTTGGTAATGAAAATTGCTCTGTGACCCACATGTAAAGAATATTTCACTCTCTGACAACCACACTAATTATAGTGCTGCCATAAATTTAGATAGTGAGGTTAATAGCATGCTATTTCTGACACTTGTTCGCTGCTGTATTTCCGCTTGAAGAGGCTGAGTTGTGTTAAGATGGACTATGGAGAAGTTCTTCATTGGTTGAGGCTAAATTATAAACTAAGTACCTGATACTATTCCTTCTGACGGCCCTGATTATGATTAACGCACCTATGACATCTCTGATTAGTTCATTTATAATGTGATTCTCAGACCTTTATGAGAAAACTGTTGCTTAACTGGACTCAGTTGAGATATGTTTTATAAAGGTTTTAATCAGGCTTATGAAGGATAAAGTATTTTTTTGCTCCCAAAAAATGTCTGCATATCAGCTTAATACTTATCAAATATAATACAGCCAACAAAAGATTCAAATGTTCAATTATTAAAGTATTTGATTTTCTTTATCAAACAGGGAAAGTAAGATAAAAATAATTTTAGTCAATCAGAGTATTAATTCTGAAAACTAATAGTCCATCTAATTGAAAAATGAGGCAATTAATGATACAGTGTCTTTTTAATGGTGCAAGTAAAATTAACTGTGGGTTGAATGAGACAAAGAAGATCCATAATTATACACTCTGAGGAGAACGACGCAGCTGAGGATTTCACCTTCAGACTCTCTGGTATAACATGTTCTGGTTTTGAGTTCATTCATTCACTCAAAATGTTGATCCCAATATGTTGTACTGTGAGAGTATTACTACAGTTTGCATCATTTCAGAATCCATCATAACATCATGAATCCACTAAGGACACGGCATACAGCAGAAAAAGTTCAGCAGTTCACTCCTCAAAGGGGCTCAGAGATGCTAACAATGGCCAACAAAACCAGAGGTTGCAGCCTAATAGAGTACAAACTACAGAAACAGGCTTAGCTGAGGGACGGCTTGATCTACCTTTAATTTATGCAAGACACAGAAACTATAAATGTTGGTTTTACTGTATGTCAAACATCAATCAACCAACATAAATGTATAATAATAATACAGCAAACTACAGTATGTACATATTTTTTTTAAGTGTATATTTTCAGGCAAACATCATTACCCTCCCAAAAAATTCTTAATATTTTACATTATAGCTTGAAAAGTCCCAAAAAATAGTAATGCACCATAGTAGAGTAAACCTCTTGTAAGCATACTAACTATGATGAAATGTCTCCCTCTGTGCATCCTTTTTTTGGGTTAGGGTTAGTCTAAAAATGTAGATATAAAAACATAACAGGGACACTGAAGCCTCTCTTAAAATAAAGACCTACGGGCTATGCTAATGAGTAGCGAAGCTCAAAGTAAGAGACATAACTTTCTCAATTAGCTGAGAGCCTTTTGAGGACACCTGCAGGTCCCCAGACTCCAGTCTGAGCACGAGGCAGCTCTTCCTCTTCCTCCTCACGGCACGAGATGCTCCAACTGCAGCTGAACGACAGTGTAGCCTTCAGTAGGTCGAAGGAACTATCTGAGCACTGAATAGATAACTGTGACTTATCATGTGTGTTTAACATAGTTAGGAGGAGTTGTGTGACAAGGATGACTGAGAATCTTTGCAGAGATCATTTCAAGTACATGAAATAGGTGACACAGGACATGGCATTTGGGCATATAATCCCTCAGCTGAGGCTGGAGGAGCCAGCGGAGGACGGGATGTTCAGGAGCATCACCTTCCGACCCTTCCAGCATGGACACCACCAGCGCAGGAAGTCGAGTTCTCCTTGCAGAGACAGAAAACGACACAAGTAAGATTTTCTGTTCATCTGTAAAAAAGGGGAGAGGGGCGTCGAGCGGTTTAGGCCTCCAATGAGGAGAGAAAGTTATGAATGTGCAAGGCGATTAATGTGGGTGATGTGAAAGGATTAAGTTTTGGGTGTCAAGAAATTCAGCTACAGCCTTCCCCTGTAATATATCCCACTGTAGTGTAATTAAAAATAAACCATAGTAATCCACTTTAAGAGTGCAAATTCAGCCCTCTCCCTTGCTGTTTTTTTATATGCCGGAGATATTACAGTGACACCATGGAGAAAGGGAGAAAGAAAGTAGAGAGAAAAGCTCTGTTAAACCAACAATGATACCTGGCCGGCAGCAACACACAGACAAAAGTTTACTCAGCAGCTAGCTGGTGAATATATTAGCATTTATTAGGTTAAAACAGATTTATTACTGTGGATTCACTGGGGTTTAAAACATAGCTTACTAAAGACAGTGAATCGGCACAAATGACTGCTAACTTTCTGTCTGTGTGTTGATATGTGAGTTCAAGCTAAGCTATTCTTCAGCACTTTAATTATAAGTGCCTGTCTGTCAGCTAGCTAACTTTTTTTTAGCCTTTTAAACTCTACTTGTGACCTTTAAGCATATAGTTTCTCTTTAAAAGATGGAGCTAAAATTCTTAATTATAGATGAATATTTGCACAAAAAACAGTGAAAGAATATGAGTGAAGAGAGTCAACTCTACCAAAACACATTAGCAAATCTTCTAAAAATGGTGACTGCTCCACTGAAGCAAGAAATTAAATAAACGTTAATCTGTGTACACTAATCCACCAATATGTTTGCATTACTATCGATCAATAAAGTCGCTTTCAGTGTGGATGAGAGATGACAGCCACAGCTTTTCTTCACCTTCTGTTTGCCATTGACTCGATTACAGTTTCAGTGATGATAGCATGATAATTGAAGGTTGTCATGGCAGGAAAAGCACAGGTGCAGGTAATCACATTAAGGCTCCATTCCATTTAGTTCAGCCTTTAGTTTCAGTTCCTAGTGTTATGCTTGCTGACGCACTGTCATTGATCACTACAACGCTTAATGAAACTGAGCCTCATTAATGAATTCACATGTGCTTTTTTTGCTACGGCAAGTCAGTCATTAATGTTGTAGAAAAAAATTATGTTTTCAGAGCTTTTATTGGTAGCATAATCTCTAAGATATTTAAGATAAATTGATATCATATCATATATCAAATCATATCAAAGAAGATATATATCAGGTTAAAGCCTGTTAGACCCATGCAGCATGACACTTGCATATGATGCAGCTACTCTAAACTGGGGGCTTCAGAAATATAGTCTGAGGAAGTCTTGCTGTTCATATTAATTTTTAGAAATTGTGTCAGTTCCATGCTCTAATTTTAGACTCTATATTGGTCTGCTTATTGTGCTTTTGGTTTGAATATATGCAGTGTAAATAATATAGAAAAATAAATCAAGTAAAATGGTATCATGTGAATGTTCATGATTTTTTTTTTGTCTGGTGTTTACTGAATTTGTATTGTCTCATATCACAAGATTTCTGGGGAAATAAGAAATTTATCACTGCTATAGAAAAAGTTTACATTAATTTTAAATATATCCAAGACAAAACAGTACTTACTGTGGTATTCAGATAAAGTTTCCTGTGTTCCTTACATTGTTTGTCTACTGACCGTCAAAAAAGTGAACTGTCAAAAATGCTAAGATAATGTACTGTGCACTAACTACAGTATCTTCACATAGTCTGGATTCTGGCTACCATTTTTTTTTTACCCTAAATATATGATCTTAGAATTCTCTTCAGTCTGATTCAACATCGAGCAAGAGGTTGATGGAGAAACTCATGAACTGTGAGCTTTAGTTAAGGTTTAAGAGACTTAACTATTGCAAGATGTTACAAGAAGACTGCGGTGTGACACATTGCTGTGAAACTGCAGACGTCCCTCTCCGTTGCTATGGGAGCTGTCACCTGGGACGGTTAGGATCTAATTGGAGCTTTGTCTAATATGAAAACTGGCTGTTAGCAGCCACAGTGGTACGGTGATTAGGCATCCGTCTCTTCCTCTGTTGAGCAGTTATCATTGCCTCCAATGTCACAAATCTATCTTGTGATTCTCTGGGTAGAAATGATGCACGCCAACTATGTCAGAGCCAGATTACACAGCTCAACGATAGTGTTAGAGCACTGAGGGGCATCTGTCTAATGATGTGGCTTCTAAAAGGGAGCTTCTGGGCTGGAATAAAAAAAAAAAAAAACTGTTCGGCACAATAACCAGATTAAAGCAGAAGTGTGAA
This sequence comes from Ctenochaetus hawaiiensis, assembly GCA_029783645.1. NCBI lineage: Eukaryota > Metazoa > Chordata > Actinopteri > Acanthuriformes > Acanthuridae > Ctenochaetus > Ctenochaetus hawaiiensis. Next base: position 7,831,378 of record JAPZDY010000024.1, read on the forward strand.
GTGTTCCAAATTTTTTAAGACATGCCCTCACTCTGGGCGGAAACTCACAAGGCTGCCATCTGCCGTCACGAGCTGCTGCTGCAGTGTTGTTGCTTTAATCACACAGGAATCATATTACAGGGAAAAAAAAAAAAAAACCTCAATGTCTTCACTCTGACAATTTTTTGAGCTTCATGCTGCATTTAAATGTTGTAGGAGCATGTGATTCGTCCCCAGAAGTATGACCTCCTCTTCAGAGAAAGAACGGGTGTAATCAAGGACACTGTCAGCTCCACTCAGTGGTGCATACTTTTACTTGTCAGTTGCACAAACTTATCCCAGGTGAATGTAATTTGGGGTTTTATATAATTGTGGGACCAGCACCTCTGGCTGTCTCTGCGGTGGTTTAACACTGTAAAATGTCACTGCAGTCCTAGCAGTTATTTTGGGCTACATTGCTGCTGTTTCTCGCTGTGGGCTAGTTATAAATCTATGACATTTTTTTTCCCCACTGAATCAATTTTTTTCACCGCCTGCAAACAGGTTTGCTGACGTTGACCAGTCAATGATGGGAATCACACGTCAAATCGTAATGTGACAACAACTTAAAAAACCCAGTTATATAAGTTTCTGTCATCTGAACTTCTCGCATGGTTGGTATTTAGAAAAGCCATAACTTCTGCTCTGCTCTTTTGGTGCACACTGTACAGGTTTGGTCAGCAGGAATTTTACTGCCAGTTGATTAAATTGCTCTTAGGGAAGCACTAATAAAGAATTCATCTTGTCCAGCCCATAGCACTTCTCCAAGGCTGGAATCACTCCAAATGGATGAGTATGGATGTTTTCTCTGCTTCACCTACTCATTTCCAATCAGTTGAATTAACAGCTCACTGCTGCCAGCCTTGATGTCATACTGTACCTGTTTGGGATACTAAGAGCAGGGATTTAAAGAGAGGCCTGATTAAAAGCTAAAAGAACAGCAAAGACATTCTGTAAAACTTCCAGTAATAAGAGAAGTCATTTTTAGAGAAAATCACAGCTGGTTAGAGTGTATCGATATGTTGATTTATAGGAGTTGCTAAACATTTTTTTGTATTTAAATGCTTAAATTGAAAATAGGAGCTGAAATTTGTGTGTGATTTTTAACGGGTTAACAATAAAAATATGAAAACACCAATTATTTGAACAATGGCAGGCAACTTGAAACCAAAAAAGAAAAGTTTGGGGTTCAGCATAGTTATATTTTGTTAATAAAGTGAGGGGGTTTGGTGTAAATTTTAGTATTTCTGCAATCTGTCAAGTTGTGCTTCTTGTGTGATCCTGACCTGTCAAACAGACTGTGAGAGCTTGCTGACCATCTTTCAGTTTTCCTTTTTCAGCTGTTGTAACAAGCAGTGTAGCAAGAAAGCAAGTATCCCAGTGTGCAACTGTGGCACCACAGTCAGAAATCTTCCTGTTGTCATAAATGCCAGAGCTCCTTTAATTGAGCTTGTTACATCTCATTCATAGATCGTGATGCTTTTGTTACCAGGAAGTTACATACATCATTAAAAGCATAGCAGTTTAGTGACAGAAGAAACTCACAGAGGATCTTCTTAGAGTCCTGGCTCTTTTTTTCTTTTTTTTTTTATAGTGTTATAAATCAAATCAAGTTTTGGATGGCTGATTGGATTGATTGTGGCAGTGCACACGTTATCACACAGGCATATACACACTCAACGCAGAAAGTGTGAAGTGAAACGGAGTGTTAAAAAAGTTGGCATCCTTGTGAGTGCTAAATTGTAATCATTTTAATTGGGAGGAAGAGGAACAGTGAAGGGCAGCCAGTTGTCGCCGGATAGAGCAGCAGGTGGATTTAACCATTCAATCACCAGAATGTTAATTTTTAACAGGAAGTGCATCTGCCTCTTCTTGCTTATTGAGGTTATGGAAACGTATCAATTTCTCATTAGTTTCTGTGTGATATGGGGCTTGAATGGTTTAAATTAAAGGAATTGTTTCAGTTTGAGCTCTGAGGCTGATTCCAGTGCACTTTCTTCTCCGTCACAGCGTCCTAAAGGATGCTACAACAGCGGATCCAGTGTGTAGAAGGGTACTAATGAGGACTCAGTCAGAGCTGTGACTGGTAAATGAGGCAGATCCAAGCTTTGGTCGACGAATTGATCTTTTCTTTTATCCCTGTGAAAATCTCATGCAGCAGTTCTCTCTGATAATCCACAAACACAGCCAAGATCAAAGCCATGACACAGTGCATTTTAAATCGGGGTTTAAGAAACAGGCTCCACTATCCTGGTCTGTTTTGGCAAGTGAATCTATTTGGCTGGTTGTTGACAATAGAAAAAGAGACAAAATCTGTTGCATTGCCTACACTCTCATTAAAATGCTTTACTTGAATGAGTATATGAGGTTTAGCAGATTTTTTCTCCCTTTTTTCTTCTCTTTTCTTGCCTTTTCTTTTCCGTCTCAGCACAACTGGGCTAATGTGTATAATAGAAGAGTTCTGTCCTAGTAATCTTATCGGCACTTACTGGCTTACTACTGCTGCGTTTGGCCTTGAATATTCTTCTAGAAATAAAACACAAGAAAAAAATAACAGTATTAATAGTAAAATGTATTTTCTGAAGTGCTCCAACCCTAAACCTGCTGAGAAGTTTGGGAAAAACACTTTTTAAATTTTAAACTGCAGTTGCAGAAAGAACCCAACAAAGTTTTTGTCATTTCAGTGATGAGTTAGTTGCTCTACTTTTGATTCTTCGCCCATTTATGAAGGAGATCAAGTGTACCAGTTATGGAAAATGCTACATCTAGTAGGCTGCTGTAACATGTTCCAGGGTGTTAAGAGTAACAAACATTCAAAAAACTTCTTTTGGCTCCAATGGTCATCACGTAAACTGCAGCAAAAATCGTCTTGCTCGTCTTTGCTCCATGGACGCAAGCAGACATCGTATCTGCCAAAACAGTGATGTGACATTGGCTTTATTAAACTGAGAGCTAAACTGAACACTAAATGATTGAAAATAAATTACAGTCATTTTCAAAATGTTGTTATTGTTACTATCTGTAGTCATTTTTATTTGGACCATTGGCTCCATGAAATTAACTAGATTGCCGGTTTCAAATCCCTCTCTCGGCCATCGTCATAATGCAACCAAAGCCAGACCTAAACTCTGCAGCCAAACTACAGCCCCGCCCTGCATGACCTTTGGCTAACTGAACTCCTCTGTTATAGATCTTTGCTTTGTCTCTCTGGCCAATCAGTATCACGCATGTGTGTGAATGTGGCCCTAGAAGGCAGGCAGAAGAGAGTAAAGTTACTCAGGAGAGCATCATAGCTTGGATTTTAGCACAAACACTTTCCTGAGTGTTCTACATAGAAAATAATCCACAGGCCTCTATGGGCGACTGAGAGAGGTCAGGACAGTCTCATCTTTTTAAGTTATAGTAACAATCCATTCACACATTGGCAATAAAGGATTAGTAAATGTAAATATGAAAAAAAAAAAAATACAGAATGAAATACAGAATGGAAACACTGCCGAACTGTGTTGTGTATTGATAAATCAATAGTGCTGTCCTTGGTGTTGAAGTAGCAATGGATTTGTAACTGTGCCAACAGCAGCAAGAGGGAGGGAGGGAGGGAGGGAGGGAGGGTGGATGTGACTGGTAAGATTTAGTTCAGAAGCTGTGGAAGAAAGAAGATTGTAAGATTAAAGCTTAAGTGCAGCAACTTTGCTGTGTTTGGGTCTAGAAGAAACAAAGGTGTGGAGTATTTTTTTAAGTAGCTTGGAAAAGTGTTTTTTTTTAGCGTCCTCAGACTCCTCTTGTCTTACAGTGTTTTAATTCAATTTGACGCAGAGGATCCATTTAATATTCTTTGGACAGATCAGCACAGCAGTGAACTCTTACTCATCTGTGACCTCAACTATAAAAGTTAATTTCAGTGAAAGAATAAAAGTTTTGCTGGTTGGTTTGGTCTAGAAAAGTATCAATAAATAAACTATTAGCATTCAGCTGCAGAGCAATCAGGCAGACGTACTGCAGAGTCAGTTAAGCTCCTCTGCAAGGTAATTAGATTCAGATAATCCAAACAACAAAAGCCATAATCCTGCTCAAATTCACTGCATTCTGTTGGTGTTGAACTGGCAGACCTGTTAACACACTGCAGCCAGCGAGATTATAAAACTGAGCTGTTTATTGGATCATGAGATACTCTCTGTGTTTACCCACATTAAATTTACGCCATATGCCGTGGAGAGAAACAGGATAAATGCCCCGCTGCCACAGGGGAAACACTGATTTGTGTGCGTGTTAGTATATTTTTCTGTAACATCTTTTGCTGATTGATGTAACTGGTTTGATAGTTTTAGTTCAAAGATGTAGATTTGAAAGTAAATTTATTAAACCAATTAAAAATATATATATATAAATTGTAACATGAACAAATGATACAACCATTGCATTTGTTTTGATTTTATTATGGTACAGTTTTGTGAATTGTCACCACTTCTCATGTTTAATCCGTCAAAACTGTGTTTTTATCCGTCAAACCTGTGTTTTTATCTGTCAAACGCAGTAGGTGTTGGGTTCATCCTCTCCAAGGGCATCACCATGGAGCCTGGCTCATCCAAGGGCCCCAGCTAATGAGCCAACGCAGGGAAATTGATTTAGTCTCCACCTTCCCATCTCCATCCTTGTGCAGGCCTAAGATAAAACAGGGTGAGTCCCTGGGGTCATGGCTCAGTAAAGCCCTCCGAAGTCATTTCTTTCCCTCTGACTAAAATGCCAGATTAATTATAGACCAATAAAAACTCGAATCAGGTCTAATTAGTGAGCATATCGAGCAGATACAAACGTGCACTCTTAGCATGCACCTCGATGGTTGTAAAGATGCACCTGTGCTGTGAAGTAATTACTTGGATTTTTCCTCAGGCTACTATAGTTTTTCTCCGGTATTACACATTTAAAAGACCATTCGACAAGCAAAGCCAAGTTATGTGAAGTAATATATTTCAGCTTCTAATGTGGTAATGTGCCATAGCCATATTGCTAGTATACATTATATATACATATATACATAAAAGTTTTAAATAGAGTTGAGTCTTTATTATTTCCTCAGGTTATATTTTTTGTTGTTAAACCAACAGTATTAATGACAAAGTATTTCAAAGCTCAAAACACCATACTGTACCATTCAAAGAAAAACAAGCAGTAAAAGCCCTAAAGATCCTTTCTCATGCACACACTTAGTTAATAATTAATGTGCTGCTGGTTCCTTTAAGTGCATTTAATTTTCTAAAGCTTATATTGTTGAGGATTTTCTGGTTTGCTTTACTTGTACAAAATAAAGCTCATAAATCATAATCATGCAGTAGTTTGTGGGTCATGACTACATATTCTGTACAGTGGACCAACAAATACAGTGAACATAAGAAGGAGGAACACCAAAATGAAACCTTTTCTCCGATCTTAACACTTAATGCTCAGTCTATCATAAGGAAAAATGCATTTATGTTTGTAGCATACAGTTAAAATATGATATCTGATCATTTCTGTGCAACATGCTGCGCAAGTCAGAGGTTAGTTTGCATGTCAGGTTTGGCTCATAACAAGGAAAATGTTTTATTTACATTCAAACACTTAAATGAGTAAACCTTAATCTTTAGATTAGGAATATAAATTAATATATGTTTATGTATTTTTTAAATCCCAAGGAGGAGTAAATTTTCTTTATTAAATCCTCACCTACATCTTATGTTTTTAAGATATTCATATTCTATTTTTAACTGTTCATTTTTAGTCACTGGATCATTCACTGTGTTGCAGATCACCGTCCACATGGTGGCACAATAGCACCATTCTTACTCACCAAGTAATTATTTATAAACCGAGAAGCAGCCTCACAAAGTTGCAATTTTGGAAATTCTCAAGATGAATGAAAAGGGTTGAAGTTATTCAGTAACAGAGCAAAGACAGTGCAGGTCAAGGTTCTGTCAAGACTGCACAACAAGTTAAACAGTGTTGCAGCTGCAGGCCGAAGGGTGCCAAACAAATCTCTCACTTCTCTGATACTCAGTGCACAGACACGGTGGCATGCACACACACACACACACACACACACACATAAACCACAGAGTGTTTCATGTACCAGTTCCCAAGGTTAAGCAGAGTGAGGGGAAATGAGCTTGCTTTTGCTGCTCTAACAGACAACAGACATGTCAGGGACAATGAGCCGATAGATGCTTTCTGTCTGCTGTTTCCTTGTTTTGGTTTATTAACCCTAACCCCCAAAAGCATATGAAATATTGATGAAGCATCTGTTTTGTTCTCATCGCAGCTCTGTGGTTACCATACTGGAAAAGTGAAACTCTAAATACTGCCGCTGTAGGCAAATAATCTTCCTGTTGAGAATCTGCACACACACAAAAACGAAAAACTATATTTCTGGTCAGTGAATAAAAGCAGGTCTGTTCATCACGCTGCTGCTATGGTTTCACAAATCTTCTGTTTCACAGTCGTGTTTTTTATTGCCATGTTATTCCTTTGTGTAGATAGAAAGCAATTTTATTGTTATTATTAGCAAACACTCGAAAACATTTCATTACAGGTCATCATATACAGAAACACAGTGCTAACACCTAAACACAGACACTACATAAAACACATACAAAGCAGCATAAATGACATAAATAAAGTATATTCTAGATGATTATTTTGTAAGTGATAGAAGAGATTTTCATGTATCTTCACTTTGAATGAAAACACACTTTCATTTTCAGTCTTTTCTTTTGGGCAACTAGCTTTGGAAAACGTGCTTATTTGCTGTTTTGGCACACAGTTAAAGGTCCAATATGTAGGTTTTTATGGCATCTAGCATTACAGACTGTACCCATGTGCATCCTCCACTTCCAAGTATGTAGGCGAACCTATAGTGGCTGCAAAAACATGTAAAAGAGCCAGTTTTTGGTTTGTTCATCCTGGGCTACTGTAGAAACATCACAGTGCATCATGATGCACAGGAAGAAGACTGCTATGTTAATATAAAGTGCCCATTTTAATGTAATAAAAACACAGCAATTTTATATTTTAGATGATTAAATACAATTAAAAACACACTCATTAATGTTATACTCCATTTCTGCTATATTCTACAAATAGTTCTTCCTTAAGTGCTCCACACTGGACCTCTAAAACAAAGATTGGAAAGTGTGGGCAACACTTAGCTCGACTCTGTCCAAAAGTGACAAAAATCCACCGACCAGCACAACTAAAGCTCAACAATTAACATCTTATATCTTCTGATTATTTACAGGTGATTTTGTGCCAGACTCTTTCTTTGCAGGGATAGAGCAACCAGTGGAGACTTTGGAAAGTTACCTGAAGAAGCTACATCTTTTTTTACATTCTCTATATAGTTTACAGTTAAATTCACTCATTTAGTTTGCAGACCTTTTGACCTCATGGACATGACATTCACACTGCGCATGCATCAAGCTGATTTGTCATATGACAGACAATTGCTGAATTAAATTTCATAGTAGCACACGACTGTAATGGTCACATATAATAACATATTATCTAAAAGCTATGAAGACGTGCAGGCCAAAATTTCCATTTCATGTACATACATGAGCACATCGAGTTGCGCTTACCACACATCTTAGCCTCCAATCAGAATACACGCACACATCTTTTCCATTTGTGAATTTTGCTCTGCCTCACTCTCATGTATTTAAGCCTTGTAGAGGCTCCCCTGTCATCAAACACCATTCATTCCACCTGAGAGGAAGGAATCAGCCTGTTCTCTCTCTGATTATACCTGTACCAACAAAAAAACACCAGTTTGTGTCGTATAATTCGGTGTCATAGCTCCACACAGCTGCTTTACGAAAATCAAGTACCTCATTTTACACTCAGTGCACATACAGTGTAGTAAGACCAATTTAACTAATCTTTCTCAGATGTATGACATTGGGTTTTTTTGCCTCTTGCTAACAAAGAGAAGAGTAGAGGGTGGAATAATAGTGCCAGAGTGCAACAATATCTTACCCTGTGCCACGACTTTTATCTTCCTCACTTTTACTCTGTAATTATCCTCCTGCTATTGCTTCCCTCTTTAGTTGCTTGGGAGCAAGAGATGAGTTATGTTAAGCACCTTCAGAGGTGCTGGAGTCTGTCAATTGTGTTGTTGTCTGGAGGGTATAAAATATGAAGAGAGAGGTCACTTTCACCACTCAGCTCTAATAAATCAATGAGGATAAATATTGGCTCATTTACTGGAAGTGAACAAGATGCTTACATGAGTGCTCAAGTCTTATGAGTCTTAAAGTGTGAGCTGCAACCAAAAGCTTATACAAATAACATTATCTGTCAATTGGATGATTCCCAAAAAAAATGGTTCATGAGTTGTTGTGCGTCAAGCTGCAAAAATTCTACGTTCTGCATGCTTTGTTTTTGTACACAGTTGAGATCTGTTATAGCAGAGGTTTTATATGTGTGTTGCACGTGTTGTGGTGTAGTTGCTAACCCCTAACCATAACCATAACCCCATCGACTGTTCAAATCATGTGTCTTGGTACCTAAGTAATGTAATACCACTATAAATACTCTCTCTGCACAGTCTCCACTGACTCTTATGACAAATGTGTCCAGTTTTTTCAGTAGATAGCTGCTCAATGTGTCTTTCAGCTATTTGATTGTCTGATTTAAGCAGCAAACAGGCAACACGGTAGATTTTTTTTTCTGTTTCAAATGAGATGAGAGTGCTGTGGTCTGAAACGTGGTAAATATAATGTCCATAAAATAAAAAAGTTTTGAAAAAAAGCTTCAAAAGATTT
>JAPZDY010000024.1:7841454-7851637 GCA_029783645.1 Ctenochaetus hawaiiensis
ATGTGTCTTGGTACCTACCTGTATGTGTAACCACTATAAATACTCCACTGACTCTTATGACAAATGTGTCCAGTTTTTTCAGTAGATAGCTGCTCAGTGTGTCTTTCAGCTATTTGATTGTCTGATTTAAGCAGCAAACAGGCAACACAGTAGATTTTTTTTCTGTTTCAAATGAGATGAGAGTGCTGTGGTCTGAAATGTGGTAACTATAATGTCCATAAAATAAAAAAGTTTTGAAAAAAAGCTTCAAAAGATTTCAAAATTTAGTAGAATTGGATGATATTTCTTTTTTTATATGTTGGTTTTTGTGACACCATTTTAAAAAATAGTACGTCTATTTTCATGTAATGTTATCTTATAAAATATTCATGAATGCAGCCTAAAACAGCCCAGCATCATCACTGAGGGCCTTTGCACTAATCAAATGACAGTATGATATCGGCCTATTTTTGCAGACCACCAAGTGACAGATTAGATGGGTTCTGATTTTATCCAAAGTGCAATCATGTTGATTACTGTTCTATGCCTTTTATCTATAATTGGAGCGTACTGAAAATGGATTCCTTATGTTGTGGAGCTACAAATGCTCTATAAGAGCAAAGAGGAGTTCATATTTTATCTCACAGAAAAAGGTTTGCCAGTCAGCAAAGACGTGCTTGTCTGATAAAAAAGAAAAGGTATTAAAAATCCAATCGGAAGAAGCACTGGCAAAGAGGAAGAGAGATCAGACTTTGAGCGGCTGAAGGACATTCAATAGGAAATTTGTTCCAGAAACTGTTTTCCTAAAATGTACTGTGAAGTGGAAGACATTTATGTAATAGTCTGGACAAAAATTGAGCCTTTTTATTGCATTTAAACACACAATAAGTGCCACTAGATTTCTCTCATTTAAAACAATGAAAACAAGAAAAGTAGTTTGATGATGTTGCACAACAGCATGACAGCTGACAGAAATGTTGACAATCGAGGTTATGTATTATATTTTATTCAAGTTTAGTCACATTTGTTGATTCCTTCTTCGCTTTCTGCTGCTCTCCCAAAATTAGCAACAGGCTAATTTGGGAAAAAAGCAATATTTAATGCATATTGAAGAAAAATTGTGGATTTTTCTGGGAATAATAACATCATTGGAAACATTTAAGCTTTGTTATTATTCAACATTAAGAAATACACAAACAGTAAGTCAATTTTAGACATTTGAATGTGAAAATGTTACAATTATATAGATAACCTGGACTTTAAGACCATCAAATGTTGATGTGCTCGTGTATCTTTATCATAAAGCGTCTGTCACACACAGGGACTGGGTCAAACTTACATTTGTTTCTTGGTCAGGCTGGCATGGTGCTGTAACATGTCTTTCCATCTAAACTAAAGTAAAAGCAGAGAAGAAAGATGTCATGCTGAAAAAAAGAGAGAAACCAAGGAGAGCCGGCTCATTTCTGCAGGTACACGGCGGACAAAAGCAGATGTTTCACAGCTGCTCCGTGATTCTGCATGAGGCAAAGATTTGCACGTACATGTCAGTCTGACCTCACAGCCAGCTTGTTTTAAGCAATTTTTTATAAAGACCCCTTAGAACAGAGCAACAAAAAGTGAACTTAAAACTATCTACATGTTCTAGGTTTAAAAGTTTGATGTACTTGTAGAAAATAGGAAAATTATTTACCATATGAATCAATTTCTGATGATTCTTAAGATGCTTTTTTTCCTTTTAATTAAGACACATAATCACCAGCGTTCTCTATGATTTAAAGTGCAATAATATATTATTATTTCTTAATTAGCACTTAGTATCAGTGCTCCACTAGTCAGTCAAAAGATGAAATATTAGGTTGAAATATCATAAGACTTCAAATGTCCACCTTTGTGAATACCATATTTCCTCAATGGTCCTTTAACAGCGGTTGAGGTTTTAACTATGATAGAGGAATCCTGATCAATGCAAAATGTATCATAAAGTGTAAAAGCTTGATGACCCTGGCATAAAAAAGTGAAGCTGAGGTTCTGATGTAAGAGTCAATATTAATAACAAAGCAACAATCTACAGTCACACACACACACGCACACACAGCACTGCAGCGTGTTACAATATACATTTTCAGATAATAGGGCACATTGTTCCATGACCTCGTCTCTTATTAACTGTGTGGGAAAATCTGCCCAAAGCTCACTTTGATAATATGTATCTGTGAACAACCAAGACAGAAAGACTCCATAGCAACTAGGTTATTAATGCCCCTCATGCCCTGTGCTTTTCTACAATTGCTGCACGTCTAATGGTCAGTCTGTAAACTGCCAGATTTTCTCACTCTGTCTCACAAGAACCATCACAGAATCACTTTTATGTTATTACTATCAATAATGCCTTTAATATAACTGTGGAATAAAGATAATAAATACATGCTGCGATTTAGTTCTACCACCTAAAAGGTTTAAACAAGCTTTGGGGTTAGAAATATGATTAAACATTCAATGTGAAGCTGGAGACCTTGCTAAACTAAGTATTTTTCACTACTGCACAGTAATGCAACAACACCTGAAAACTGCTTTTCAAGAAATGTGATCGGAGCAAAATAGTGAAAAGAAATTACTCAAAGTGAGAGAATGTGATGTGTGGATTTTTGTCCCTATTGGTCTCAAGCTGCTCGTTTGCAACGAGGCTGTAGGCGGACGACCGCCATCTCCGTGTAAAACCTCGAGCTAATCTACAGATTAGAGCCGCAGCACTTTACTTTTTAATTACAATGAATTGTTTGTGCCGTTTTAATTCTTGGAAGAATGTCAAGGCTCCTTTGATTGTAGCCTCATTAGGCTGGTTGTAGAAAACATTTTGAGATTTGAATTCTCATAGCCGTGTGCTAACATTAAAGCTTAAACTTCTCCACTCATAACTGAGTCACTTTGTTTGAATGGTTCCACTTTTCCTCACTTCCTTTTAATCATTATCACTGTGCAGAGTGGGATTAACCAGACAAGGGCAGATATTTGTGAATCACATGTGTGGTAATGTGCAGAAAAGCAAATGTGTGTGTGTGTGTGTGTGTGTGTGTGTGTGTGTGTTGTGTGTTCATCTCCATCTCTGCTACCTGTCACAGTGTCAGACCTTCTCTCCCTCTGCTAATGGCTCAGGTCACTCCAGCTGTATTTATATCCCTTAGACATCTCTACACACACACACACACACACACCACCTCCATCCTGCTGTTACCCCCTTTAAGCAAAGAGATTTTCTGCATGGAGAGAGAGCGAGCAGTGTGTGTGTGTGGGGGGGGTGGTAGTGGAAGGGGATGGGGATGGGGGGGTAGTTTTTAGGGGGAGATTCTCATAATAGCGCCGTGCTGTCCTCTTTCTTCTGTTGTGCATTTCGGCTGAAGGCTCAAAATAGAACATCTCGAGAGAGACCGTCCAATCATGTGTATGGTGGATTTCTGAACACACACACACACACACATACATATATTGTAGCCTATTTTTTTCCATGTGATCATGGTGAAAATAGGATTTGGAAGTGAAGTCATACTGTACAGTGACTCATTCTGAAAGATTTGTTTTATTCATTCGATCCATTTTTACATCACAGCAGAGGCATCCTCCTCTCTGTCTGAATCCTTCCACACACACGTCGCTCCTGGTTGAATGTGCAATTATTTCTTTGTCATCCACAAAGCAAGGGATTAATATGATTAATCTCAAACTGAATATTCAGATTAATAACAGCCGAAGTAGGAACCTTATATTTTATAGCCTCAAGAGCTCATATTTTCAGTCGCCCATTCATGTTTGAGAATATGTCGATAGCAGGGAGAAATCTATGCTGCACTGTGTAACAGCAGAAAGTAACTGAACAGATAGTACAGAAATACTCTGTGAGGGAGCTGACAGGAGTTTGTTGCCTATTTTTCAGTGTCATTTGCATACGATACACTGTGTGTGGAAATGTGTGTGTGCGTCTGTGTGTGTGTGTGTGTGTGTGTGTCTGTGGGTGCCTGAGCCACAGTGGATAAGAATGCATGCCAGAGCGAGAGAGCAAGCGAGTGAGTGTACAAACGGAGCAGGATCAGGAAGGAGAGCGAAAAAGAGCAGTGAAGGAGACAGAAGAAACACACACAGGGAGAGAGAGAGAGAGAGAGAGAGAGAGAGGGAGAGAGAGAGAGAGAGAGAGAGAGAGAGAGAGAGGGAGAGAGAGAGAGAGAGAGAGAGAGAGAGAGAGAGGGAGAGGCCCCTCCTCCTGCAGAGACTGGGGCAGGCCTGACTGGCGGAGAGCACAGACTCAGCTCCTGCGGCTGTTGAACTGTTTTCCTGTGGTCGGGGGTCTTCGAGCAGACCCTACTGCCGTCGCTGGATCTTCGGTAAGTGTTGACGCTGCGACACCGTTACCGACCCGCCGGGTGCGCAGGGAGAGCTGCAGAGACCTGACCGCGGGCATGTCGCACTGCCTGCCGGTCTGTGTGTGTGTGAGCATCGGGATGTGCAGCAGTGTGCAGCGTCCATATCAGCGAAGCTGTTAGCGAAGCATCTGTCTCGGTCTCCATAACGTATTAGTAATGGTTGGTTAGCAGCCTTTTATAATCCATAACTGCGGACGGTGGTCTGCGAGCCGGTCCGATCTAGTCCGAACCAGATTTTCTGAAAAAGGAAACATGAGAAACACTTGAACAAACATCCGTTTCAACAAGTTTAAATGTCGTAATCTTGTGAATACAAACACTAGCGTAATATCCCTTTTAATTTGTTACAGTGTGCATACAAACAGCTGCTGTGTTGTTTTCCTGAGTGGGGCAGGAGATTGTACTCAGCATACAAACACTGCTGTGAGGTAACGAGGGTCCGGAGATGGATTCAGTGTTACACTGTTGGATGGAACTGCTTTGCCTGGATAGTGAATATTTATATTTCTTTCATAGCTGCCCTCTTCTGCCCTTCTGCACTCCTTTAGAGGAATTAAAGTGGAAGAAATGTAGAAGAACTTCAGTAAAGAGTGTGTTAAAGAAGCCAGTGCATTAAAAAGGTTTACAGATTTACAGTTTGTTTTGGAGTTTGTTTAGAAAAATGATGATTCAGTTGATGCAAGTTGAAACATTAGTTACCATGCCTGAGGAAAAACCAGGACTAGCAGCAGTCAGCAGAGCCTGGTGTTAATTTAATCAATGTTTGATTCATAGTAAAGATATGTGTACCTATAAAATATATTTTTTGAACTGTAAGTGTAGTTGTAGTATATGTTTGTGTATTTAGAGTCACATGTCAAGTCAGCTGTCCTGAAAAAACTTTGCCTAAGCTTCAGTCCAAAACAAAGCATCAAAAGGCTTTGTTTCTAATTTACATTTTAAACAAATGCAAACCCCAAGACTAATGTCACATTTATTATAATAATGAAGAATAAATACCATCACATCTTTACACTTATCAGATTAAGCATGACGTATGTGCCATTTTGATGTTCGTGTGGAGTCCCAGCATTAACTGCTCTCTCAAAACACACACACAGTACCTGGATACTTGAGTGTGATCCTTCCTGTAGCCACCTCACTGCTGCCTGCTTTGCTTGGTCTTCAGCTCAGCCTGGGTGTGCATCAGGGTCATTTTAAGCCCAAAAGAAGTGTACTAAAAGAAGGTCAGAAACAAGATAAAATATACATTAAATCTATCTGTCTATCTATTTGAGTCTACTTGTATGAGGAGTATAAACAGCTATACTTATATCTTGGGGAAGCACTAGCTTTGGATCAGACTTGGTTATATTACTTCTTATAGCATTTCCTCAACATATTTTAGGCTTCGCTGTTAAAAGAAGTTTGAAGGTGGTTTAAGGTTCTGTGTAGGTGTGACTTAAGGTTCAGCAAAGGTTGAGGAATAACCACAGGGAAATACCTGTATTAAAAATAGTTGTTAAATATGACATACTTTTTAAAAAGTAATTATTGTTCATTATGTTCTAGGGCCCTGTGCAGCTGAATTAAGGACTTCTGGAGGTCCCCTGACCCACGTCGGAAAACGCAACTAGTAGGGATTTTAATCATTTTAAGAGGCCTTCACGGGTCCATCATTTGGGAATGGCTTACACATTATTTTTTTACTGACCTCCTCTGTCTTTTCAGGCATAGTTTATATAGACAATAAAGAATTTGTTACTGGTTTCCAGTGGCTGCTGTGCACTTACACACATTGTCAAAAGAAAGCTACTCATAGATTTACAGCTAAAGCAAGGACAACAAAGCTAAACAGAGATTAGCAAAAGTCTGAAAAGGTGAGTAGGTGCAAAAATAAATCTGAAAAAAACACAAGGACAAACAAATGGACGATATTGTGGTGAACCTCATTCACAAATGTGCCTGTCTTTCTTATATAAAATAATGAAATGCTAACAAAACATGCACACCTCTGATTTGATCTTACACTCATGCCAGGCTTTGCAAATCAGGACTGTTCTTAAATTAGATGTTTGTTCTGTCAGGAGCACAACGAAAAAACACAAATAATCCCACAGAACAGCAGCGATCCTCAAAGCTATAAGCAGACCATGTCCCCGTCGGAAACAAGCAAACAAGGATAATGATAATTATGATAATAATAATGGCAAAATTGTGTTGTATAATAATAAAATGCTGGAGAGATTCCATTGCCCAGCTGGCCTGAGAGAACATGTACTCCTCTGCCTTAAATGGAAGTTTACCATGTTGGTTTTGTCCCTAATAAGCACTCTTTTATGTAAAAGTCTTGATGGAAATCTCATCAGGTTCTGGCCTGAACAGTATGTGTAACTCTGACAACGACTCGAGTCTGTCAGATTTATTTAAAAGCTGCAGGAGCACAAGGTGAGACATGCAGAGAGGGAAACGCATGTCTTGTACTGCCTCTGAGATCACACTGACAACTGTTTTGTCTCAACCTTTCATCTCTTTTGCACAAAGAAAATAAAATTTGTATTATCAACTATGAAAAACTAAAAAAAAGCAAACTTAAAGCTGTTGAGATTCTTCTCATAAGAAATCAGGCTGTTAAAACAAATTCATTCTTGCCAACTGTGTGGAAGAAAGGATTAATATAAATAGCAAAATGCTTCACATGCAGCATGTGAGCTAATATGAATTAAATAAGAATCCTTAATTAAATTTTAAATCATTTCATGCTTGTGCCCCGTTAAGTGTAATAAGACAGGCAGCAGTGTGTGAAACAGGATGAGTTGACGTCAGTTATTGGTTAAGACATTGACGGTAAAATACGTTTTATAAATTCCTCAGTGCAGCATTTGAGAAAACAGAAAACAGTCTTCCTTTGTGCTATCCTGACATTTTTACATCACCTCCCTCGCTTGCTCTCTCTCTCTCTCTTTCTGTGACACCTGCTCAGGTGCTGAGTATCTTGAAAGTGGTGCAGCTTTGCTGTAAATGTGCTGTCATCTGACTTGAATGGAACAGAACTGTCAGTCTGTTCATTTGATGAATTTCTCGCACTTGGCAGGTGTAATGATGAGGAGCCAAGGAGAGCCGACAGCAGGGCCAGCTTTAGCTATTTTTTTTTTTGTGCCATAGGTGAGATAAGGGCAAGGTGCCCCGAACTGAAACTACAGCCAAGTGTTGCTCCTGCACTGCTGTGTGATTTATGATGCAGTTGAAAAATCAAGAAGAACTTGTTTGCAAATGACTCCACGTAAGATTTCAGTTTCTCTTACCAGTTAATTACCAGCACAAGTTGCCTTTTTGTTGTGTTAGCAAGTGTGCCAGCTAATAGAATAAATATTTTATGCTCCCTTTTGTTTATTAATTCTCACTGACATTTGTTTGTGTGAAATTTTGTAAACCAAATCTGCTTTATCCTGTTACTGTAATGCACATCGACGCTCAAAAAACAAACAAAAGAAAGACTTTTAGGCTTAAAGAGTGTTGGGCCTGAAGGGATTGATATGATTCATTGACTTTCAGAGGACAGCCGAAGATGTGACATATGATTTTAATAAAATTTTGAGACCCCACAGTGGCTGGTCTGGGTGCAGTTACAATGTTTCAAACTGATAGGCTGACGAAAAAAATGTTAAAATCCCCTCTCGGTTGCTGTTTGTCTTGCTGTCTGCTCAAGGGTGAGGAGCTCCTGGATCTCTTTGTTTACCAAAGTTGCAAACATTTTCCACTGCTGTTCTTTTTCTACTTGACTTAGCCATGAACTTGCTGCTAGGTTTTTTTGGGGTCATACAAGGTTGCAGCCTGTCATGCCAACATGTCATTAACGTGTGCCTGTTTTTCCAGATGTCAATTCAGAGCTGTTACTACCTCCTCTGCTGGTTCAGATGGGACAAAAAATGACTCCCATGTCGCCTTCTTAACTTTAAAACAGAACAGTGAGGCAAAAAAAACGGCACAGTATTCCCATTTAGAGCGCTGTGTGAGAGGGGCCTCAGTCACAGACGCTGCTATGTGGATCAAATGCCTGCAGACTACATATCCAGGCTGTGGAGTCTAACAGCTCCAGAGTTTGATAACACCACAGTACAGCTGTGGTTACACAACAGTCTCTTTGTCAATGCAGATTCAGGTCACTAGAGGACAGAACAGACCAGTTTTCAGCCCAAAGCAGCCAATCTTAAGTTTTATTTACATAACATGTCATTTTAGAGAACATTCACACACACTCACACACACACACACGTACACACACATGAACATGAAGAGCCTGAGTTTGAATACATTACATCCACTTGTCAGTCAATCTACTGTCAGCGACGATGACAGAGAGCAGTAGTAGCTGTTGTAGTCGTATCTAAAACACCAGATTCTTTCATAATTGCTATGATAGGGCCCACTTTTCAATGGTCCAATCAAATTGCTCCAAACGTTTTGTCCTGCCAACATATCCGGCTTTTGCTGGAAATACATCAGGATATGGAAGTTAGGCACTCTCAAAATTCCATTTCAGGTGGACTTAAATAAATGCAAAGCTTTTAAATAAGTTACTGATCTCTAACACAGTAATCACATTTCAGAATAAAACACAGCACACATTTGTCCTTTGTGTCCTTTTCTTGCAACACTGCATCAAGATTTGTGGTATTATTACTTTAAAATGCAGCAGCAGTAGTATAACTGTATTCCAGACTATGATTATAGTATTTTAAATTCATTTGTGGTTCACTTGCCTGCTGTGCCGTAGTGGTGGTGGTGTGGGGGGGGGGGTTGTATTTGTCACACCACCAGTGTTAAAAGACTAATCGATTGGGAAAATATTCAGTGACTCACTCTCTCTGTAAACCAGGGCAACGCAAACTTTTGTCTCATTCATTTCCTTCTCTGACCGTGCTGTTTCCATGGTGACAAGTTGAGGATGTCAGTCGTGTTTTAACTTGGTTCATACCTTAGTCCTCTGTGGGGAACAGTCAGTGATAATCTGTGCCATCATGCATTTTCACCCTAACTTTATCAAAGACAGAAAATGAAAAAAATTCAAGTGAATGTGAGGCTGAGTATATGTTGGTGGTCTCGCCATCAGCTCTTTAAAATGCCATCAGTAACTATTACTGCTCCCTTGTTTTTGTTCTTCTGTTCTTCTTTGATGTTTGCATTTGAACAGATGTGAGGGACAGAAAAAGTGTTAAACATGGAACGTTGCTCTTGTCTTTACTTTTCATCAGGCAATTCACCAGACTCACTTTTTGGATTAGTAGCAGAATAAGCGAAGAGTTTTGTGAATTCCACCTGCCATAGTGGATCTTTTTCATCTAGGATCTCATTTAGCTATTTTTGGGGGATTGTTTTATTTTGGCCTTTTTTCTTTTTCTTTTTTTTTTTTTTTTTTTTAGCTACAACCATGCCTACTTTGAGAGACTGCTTTTGACTGAGAGGATTGGCCTTTCTCCTGTCAGAGCAACCAAATATGACCGAAAATACAGTCTGGCTGAATGTTAAGTTACATTGCATTCACCAAGATGTGAGAGGACGCTGGCAGTGTTTTTTTCACTGCATATCATCTGAGCATCTGAGCATTAGTTTTGATTTTCTTTGTATTAAAGGAATCTTTGACTGATTCTATCTTACAAGTTATCTTCTGTTAAAGTTATTTATTTTTGTTTTGTGGTTCTTTTTTTTTGAGTTCCCTGAAAAGGCACTATGTAAGTAACATGTCCTTTTCTTCTTCTTCTTCGTCTTCTTCTTCTTATTATTATTATTATTATTATTATTATTATAAATAA
>JAPZDY010000024.1:7861642-7877946 GCA_029783645.1 Ctenochaetus hawaiiensis
TTCTTTCACCACAAACAAACTACAGATGTGCATCACACTGTGCAAAAAACAAGGAGCTAATTATGTCATGCAAATCTGCATTTGCATGGGTCACGGCCAGTTTTTGGACACCAAGGAGAGAAACAAACATAAAACTGAAAGCTGGCAGACAGTAAATTTGTATGCAGGTAAGAGAATGTGTGGAGGCTGGTGTGAAGAGGTTTGAGAACAGAATGGAAACACAGCACACAGACCGAGTCAGGAGGGACTTAGAGGAGCTTTTATAGAGCTCAGAAGCACCTCCCTGCCCACCAGTTAACCTGCCTACAGTCCAGACTGCAGGCGGACAGACAGCTGAAGCAAACCCAAGGCTGTCAAACATATCACAAATTTAATGAAATGGACCCCAGAATGACCATGTTGGCTGCAGTGATGCTATTCATTAATATTACCCGTCTTTGGTTCGCTTGGCTACTGAGCAACCAAGCGTACCAAGATTGTCTCAGTTCATTTTTTACACTAAGGCCCAGCAGCTCTCGAGAGACCCTCATGCAGCTCCCCCTCCCCACCGATGTGTGTACAATTTTCACAGTGCTCCATTTGTGTTGCTCTTTAAACATACAGATGATTCATAACAGCATGCTGAGATATAAATTCTCTAATTAGAATTTCTTGTGTTATGGTTTATGTAATTTGCTTCCTTGGTTTGTTTTGTGCAACATAAACAAAAGATGCACATTTGTTCTCAAACTGAAGCGGCATTTGTGTTTTTGCACATGTAATCATATCTTCACAGTGTTGTTACACAGAGGAAGGAGTGTGTCCAACAATGCAAGAGACAACAGGCAGACAGGATCAAAATAAGAGGTGTTAATTTAAAAATAAATAGAGGCTGAGACACAGAAGCAGGCAAATTAAGACAACTTAATGAAGTCTGAATTGAAGCTTAACTCTAATACAAACTAAACTGACAAGGAGGTGAAGTAACCTGTGTTTGTGCCTGGTCATTAAAAAAATAAAAACCCTGCAGTCTTGCTCCGACGCAGTACCACCAGTATTCATTTGTAATACTAAGTGCATATTTTATTTGTTTTGATGTATTTTTGTGAATTAACGTATATTCTGTGGGGGAAAAAAAACAAAGAAAAACAGCTTATCATTGTTATGCTGCCTGTGTGATGTGTTTGATGAACATCTGCTTGCACAGTCAGGTGGGATTATAACATAAAAAATGAGACAAAACTGCAAACACTGAGTAAATTAAGATTAAAATGGACAAGGCAGGGTATGGAAGGAATGCAGACCTTTGCTTTAGTCTACTCTGTACCTTTCAGTATTACACAAGTGGCAATGTATCTTGTTTGCCATGTGTCTTTTTTATCACATTAAACTGTTTGAAAAGACAAACAAAATCACAGTCAAAATATGAAAAGTCTCAAGTGATTGGCTGTAATTTTTGTTTGATATAGTTCTTCTGAAAATGTGTGTTAAAAGTAGTTTGTGAAACCATATGTGTTGTCACTTTGGATCAGAGTGAAGTGGTTGTTCATTTACTTTCTGCCTTGAGGGGCATTTCTCACTCTGGCTGATTTGTTTGGACAAATGAAGTTTATACAGCAGCTGTTAAAAGTTCCACAGAGGGAGAAGCCTCTCAAACTGTCGGATTATTGAGTAGATGGATTTCCTGGTTTCATCCTCACTGTCAAGTAAGGGAAATGATATTTCTTGTGATTCAGGAAAGAGCTTGTGTTGAGTAGCCTTATGAGAGAGAACTGTGACCTCTTGAAGAACTGATTATCCGCACATCTGTCACAGAAACTAAAACTGAGCCATATAAGTCTGTTTATTTGAACTTGCATTCAGTCGTTTATTGTTTTTCTTTATATGTAGCTGATGACACACAAACAGGCTCTGTGTTTCAAAGTCATTTTTAGATTTCAGTCATAATTAGAAGAGCAGAAAGGCCTTCTCACAGGGTACATATGGAAGCTTTATAATGTTATCATGGTGGTCTGTTTTAAGCTGGAGTCGTTTGGGAAGTTTTTATTGATATTTTATTATTTTTTGCTGAGGCTTTTCTCTACTGGAATCTGATATACATGTTATCTGCCATTATTGCAGGCTAACTACAGCTTTGGCTTACCATGAATAAGGAAACAATAAACAATTTAATTACTCTTCTTGCTGAAAGGATGAGAGTTGACCTTGAACTGTTAGCATGTAACTATATTTGTGTTTTAGTGAATACATGTTTGATTCTGTCAATCAATTTTGCAAAAAACTGATTCTTGTTTAACTGTCAAATCCTGTTTATTTGCTTCAGCTGTTTAACAGCAGTTCATGAGAGCGAACATTGAGCCGTTATGACAGAGAAGGTGCTAAATGGAGCTGATCGTAAGTCAAACAGGAAAAAAAAAAGCCTTTGTCTTGTCAACTACTTTGTCATCTGGATGTTGTAGTGACACCAGCTCCCATCCGCCTGTCGAGCTGTCATCTCTCAAAAGTCTCCCTCCGGGAACAAACATATAAATAAAGAAATATTTATTTTGCTGTAAATTTTTTAAATTATATTTTTCTTTCAGCCTGTCTAACATTACAAACTTCTCTTTGTTTACACCTAAGATACAACAGCATTGAGACATTTGGACTGCAAGGACCTTTTATCAACATTATTTTCAACAATTTACTCAAAAGATTAAAGTCGGTCTCAGTGGACAGTCAGCTGGTAACGGTGAAATTAATTTCTTACAATGAATGAGTTCTGGCTTGCAGATGATCCGCCAAAGGCCTTATAAATAAGATATGAAGTCTGCTTAAGTGTCCTTTGAGGAAGCAATTACACAAACTCCCAGTTTCCTGGAGTCTGGGAGGCTGACAACCGCTAACTCCTGTTTTCATTTTATGTATTTATTTATTTATTTATTTATTTATTTATGTATTTTTTTAATAATGGATCCCAGGAACTCCATCTGTACAGCGCTGTTATGGAAAAGGTAATGCCAAGTCTGCAGAGTATTGACCTCCTGTATGTTTTTGTCTGATAAATCAATACCTCATTGCAGCCTGCAGTACAGGTATGTGATAAGTGCAGTCAGGTTGGTTGCTTAATTGAACATGGTTTTGTACAACACGACTGCATATTGATTTAAAGAGTTTTGAGCAGAGATATCCATCACTGGCAAGAAAAATGAAAACATTTCTCCATTAACTACTAATGAGCAGCTGATGCTTTGGCTCCCAGAGAGACATGGAGTTTATTGAATATTTTCTTGAGCTCCAGCTGAAAAGGTGCCTCTTTTTTTGACAGCAGCTGCTTGATCACATTGGTGTTGTTTTACACTGAAAAAGCAAGTTTGCTTTTGATTTCTGAAGTCTTTTATGTGGACATGCAACTTCTGAAAGTCTAATTGCAGCTCTAAACAAAAAGTTTCTAGCTTTTGATGTAGGAATGTGTTCTAAATACCTGATATAACAAATCTTCTTTTGCTGTTGTTGTAATTGGAAGACATGCTGTGCTAAAGATACGATAAATCATTTTTATTGCAGGAGATCTCATTTGAAACAAATAACCCTAACATGGTTAACAAGGAACTTTGCCAAATTACCTTTCACATAATTAGACAATGCTGAATCTCTCAGCAACATAGTTAAACGTCCACACTTTGAGAGAGAAGGTTACGTGAGGATATGAAGAGATGAAGAGACTGGCAATTTCTTTGAACCATTCGACCAAAAAAAAATTAAATTTTAATTTTAAATGTCTCCTTTGATGACAACTTGGCCAACTCCATCTCTTGTGAGAATCATGGGACAAAATCAAAAGCCATTAAATCTATTTATTGATCCCATGGATCAATGTCATAAGCTTTTGGCTGTAGAAATTTTCACTAATTACCTATTAAACTTACTTACTGTAAAATTCCTGTTAGCAGCTCAATATTCCTCTATAGGGACACATTTTTTACAAATAATTCAGAGTTCTATGGACTTCCTGATCTATATCAGCCATTAAGAATGAGCCAAAGGAGCTGCAAATGATTTTCAATCAGATATCTCTTCTGTTTTGTCAGTCACCTACAGTCACCATAATAAGCCACTAGTTGAGAAGAACTCACCTTTTTTTACTTTAAAAGAGCATTCTTCATCATTTCACAAAGGGGGAATCTCTGAGTGGAGGTATTTTAAAACTGTCCAGGCTCGTTATCTTTGCTGAAGTAGCATCCCTGAGCACCATACTGTGCAGACAGTGACTCATCCTCCAGTCCCCAACAATTAAAAAACAAATCTTCTCCTCTGAAAACAGAAATATCCCCCTGCTCCCATGTGCCAGCTGACTTGAAATACCCATCGATGCTTTATTGTCTCCCATTGGAGACTTTCAAACTCATGTTTAGTCAGTGCTCTTTTTCTGAGTCTTTTCCATCTATGAGAGTTTAGGTTGATGGATTTCTTTCAGTGCATGTATTTAATCCTTTAAATATGGAGCAGAACTGCTGCTAAAAGTATAGATTTCCATTTTATTATGATGCTACAAATAGCAATTATCTAATATAATGCCTCTTATTTTTGGAGTTGCTGTACGACTTGTTTCCATCATCAGGTTCCAACTTTTATGAAAACACATTCATGAACCAGGAAATGTCCCAGCATTTGTGAGTTAAGTGTTAAAAAAAAACAGGCACAAAACAGACACATTGAGCTGTTTTAACATGTCACTTGGAGTGTGATTTTTCACTCCTGTGACGGCATCACAGTTTAATCATTGAATATTTTAGACACTGTGGTGGAAACAACAGATTGTCCCTGTCTGCAGATTGTCGACATCCTCTAACAAACAACATATTCACTCAATGAAAAGGACTGTTCGAGGATTGTTGCCAAAAAGCTCTTCTGAAGAGACTGAAGAGCTCAAAGTCAGCTATAGAGTAGTTGGTTGTCAGATTTTCTGAACAACAGGCAGCTTCCTGTGGTGCTTAAGTTTGCTGCTACTGTGATATGGGAGGAAACATACAACGTGCTGTAACTTTAATGCTATGTGAAGCGTGAGCCTTGCGGCTGATGTTTCCTGCAATAGAGACCTGCCAGTATGAAGTAATGTTTCATCTGGGAATTACACTGAATAATAAAAAAACAAACATGGTGTAATTCACTTTGTTACACAGTGAGTCACAGCTGGGGCATCTATAATGGCGTCATTTTGCCGTAATCCCAAGGATTTATGATCCACATTGGACTTTGTAAGGAAATGAAACAATGGAGAGATATGAGGCTCCATCTCTCAGGCAATATAGCAACTTCATCTCTTCAGCTGTGTTTTCAACGCTCCTGTCACCAGAACGAAATGTGATGATTATGATTTTTTCTTCATTTTCAAGCCTCATTAGTGAGAAATTAGCATTTTTTGTGTGTCTTCTCTATATTTATTCAAGCAGTTGAAGTCTTAAAGATTTGAGACATGTAGTTTCCATATGAAAATTATGGTTTATTACATTTCCTATGTTACATTAGTGACAGTAACATCATTTGTATGCTAGTTAAAACAGCTTTACTCATCACATTAACATAGAAGTGATGAATATCTCATTTTGCACCAAATTAGAGTCAGTTTCTTAATATCTTTGCAATAGCAGAAATAAAAAAAACACTCCTCCTCCTTCCTGTTGTGACATTTTCTGTCAAAGCAAATGGTCTAAATAATCATTTAATTGCCTCCCCACTCACCCGTGCAACAGATAAATCCCTCTGTTGAAACCATTATCTCTAAAAAATACAGCAGGGAAACAAATCTTCATGTCACTGTTCTGAATGCAGCTAAATGAAGTATTTTGCTCAGAACCATATTAATAATTCTGGCCCCATGCAATCTAGCCTGGCTGAGTGACTTCCAATAGGTTGATTTGTGTAATAAATCAGAGACACGCTTGTTCAAGTGTTGTCAGTAATATTTCCAATAGTCTGCCATTACACTGCAGCTCTCGAACACCAAATGTAAATTCAATGACCTCATTACTTCATACCTAATGAACATTTCCAACATACCCCGACAGATTTATACAAGAACGCGATACATATTTAATATGTAACGTAGCTTGAGCGAGGTCAAATTAAAGAACCCTTTTTCCTCTCTGTTGTTTTTTAACCAGACGTCTGCATTTATCATGAAAGTGTGCGTTTTCAGTTTCAAGTTTAGTAGCTGCTGTGACCAACTCCTCTCACAACAAGGGAAGACAGAAGAGCTGCTCATGTTTTTTAACAAACACACTATCAGCTTTTATGACTTTATTAAATGCTCCATCACGAGGACAGCTGCTGTGTCTGCTGTGAAATCATTTCAACACTGCATTTTGCAAAGTCTTTGTCTTTCTTCTCCTTGCTCAAACTTAGAGTTACTGTATGTCCTGTCTTTAAGCAGGAATTCCCTAAATATGAGCCATTTTGTGTGAAATTATTTGTCATGTTGTTACGCTTGGATTTATGGCGGTAGATAATAAGTAGTTTACATTATAACTGATGAAGTGAAGAGTTGTTGAAGTGTCAAAAAAATTTACACTTGAATAACATCAAACTGCAACATCAGTGACCTTATTCCCCTCCAAACAAATCTCTGCTTAGAGTAAGTCAGAATGATAAAATATGACAAGTTGAATCATCTGAGACAGTCAGAGAGAAAAAGAGAGAGTACAAGAAACTGTATTTGAACTGTAGGTACTTAAAGTTTGCACTTAAAGAGAAAAAAAACATTAATAGCCAAGACTTCACTTCTCTTTGCATTTCAAATGAGACCAAATTTAAGTCATTTTGCAGATGTAGACTCTTAAAAACTTGAGAAGGTTAATGAGAACTTGTATTCATAGAAATACATGTTTGAGAGGCTCTTATGGTTCAGCGGATAAACAGAGTTTGCTGTTTCGTTCTGACAGATTCAGCGAGTAAGCATTATCAAGGTATGGATATGCATGTGAGATTGTGCAATTTGTGCAATGAAAAGCGAAGCCTTCTTTGATCTTTTGGAGAATAAAATAAGCCACATCATGAAGTTAAAATTAAGTGTATCTTGGAAAAACGTTATCATTCCTCCAGTGCGGTGCTTTATACAAAATAAGATGAGTGTCTTTTATTGCGATTCCATCCATCCAAACTCAATTTGCAAACAAGATGAATCAGAAAACGACAAAAGAAGCAAACTAGTGAACAAACTTTAATAATCTGAAACCAAAACCATTACAGTACAGTGGCGAACAACCATTCATCTTCCTATTGTTACTATGGAAACTAAGCAAAATTTTCCCAACCCTACGCCTGTCGTTTCACTTCTTACCTCATATCTTGTACACAAACTGTATGTGAAAGAGTCTTTTCATGAATCAGTGCTGGGAGGAGGGGGAGTAGAAAATAACAACCACAGATTCCTTTCTTCATTTTTTCTGGAGCTGCCAGATAGGCGGCTGAAGATGAATGCCATGTGGGTGCGTGCTGCAATTACTCCATCAGGATTGGTGCAAAGCCCGCAAATTCTCCAACATCTGTCACTGTTTGTCTCTCTACCTCGCCGTCTCCCTGTTGTTATTTTTTTCATATGTTTTTTCCATTTTATTCATTCTCTCCGGCACTTACAGACCAATAAGAACATCCGGTGCAGCAGCTTGTGTGCAGGAAAACTTAATGCGGCAATTTCACTGAAACAAGTGCTGATAGTCTGCTTTGTTCGCCTTGTAGCTCCCTGTTGTTGCCGGTGCTGTTGATGCTGAACAGTTTGAACCTCAAAACTGCACATTTTTCAGATTATTGCGTCAGTTACAGGGTTAACCCTTACAGCTATACAAAATGAAAATTGCTAAGATTTGTGTTTTTGCTCACAATGTCTGGCATTTTACATTTGCTTATCAGGACCAACTCTAAAGCACAGGGATGAAGATTAAAGCTACTTACTATCACTCATCTCTATTGTATATGTTGTTAGCAAACATTTGTCAGGGAAAGACACAGAAATATAAAATAAAAAATAAAACTTAATAGACTTCATTAAAGCTTGATAAATTGTTGCCGTCCCTAGCAATGTGAATTGATCATATCATGGTAAGTGAATGAAAAGCCAATTGTGTAGCAAAGGAAATTGCTTGGTTAAGTCCTGAAAGTTTGAAATTTCTCCTGAAAAGCCTCATAATTTTATGTGGCTTTACACCATTTTGTTTTCTGCATTACAGCATTCACATCAAAGTCATAGTGATCAGCAGCTGAACCCAGCCAGGTGATGGGTTATTAAATTAAATACTATCTTAAAAACAGCTGTATTTACTAGAGAACATCCAGCCAGTGGACAAAATAATAGAAACACTAGATAGGGAACTAAAATTATACCAAGTAGAAAAGAGCACAGTGGCTGGTTTTTAAGGACAATTTTGGAAGCTGTACTAACTTTAATAGAGCAGTCACACATGTAAACGCTGTGGTCTCTGAATTTAATTCCAGAAAAGATCACACTATACAGTGGATGTGTATCGCTTGGAGAATTTACTCAAACAAAATGGCAGAGGGTAAACAGAGTGCATCGTGTGGTTAATCTGGAGTGAGTCGGGACACAGCCTTTGCCTCGTATTGTAAATAGCTTTTCTTTTTGTCTGCTTCATCTATATGCAAAATACACTGCAGCCGCCCCGTGCATGTGGGCTAATGGATAACTGATATGGGGTTTTATGAGTTCATAAGCGCCCCTGTTGGCAGTAATGTGCCATCTATGAATGGCAGAGTAGTTACAGAGTGTGCACCATGAATTATTCTCAGTGACTGCACATTACAACAACAGCAGCGACAGTGATTTCCTATTCCTCAGAGCACTGACTCATTGTATCAGAAGCCTCTCACAGTATAACTGTCTTATCAACAGTAGCTATTTTAGGCTGAGTACCAATCTTGTTTACCTGTCTATCACACAAGCACGCAATCAAGACTCTGGCACACAAAACAGACTATGTGGAGGTGATGAAGGAGAGACATGAACAGTTCGGTTACAATAAAAATGGAAAAAAAAAACACTTTGAAATTCATCTTTTCTCCATAACTTTGACTGTCCTCTTTCCAGTCGATACAAGTTATTCATGACATGGTCACATCTTAAGCTGTGGTCCAGAAACAGGGCTCTGTGGCTCGCTTCAGGTTAATTATTTTTAGAGGTCCACTGTGTAGGATTTAGTGGCATCTAGTGGTGAAGTTGCATGTTACAACTCACCAGATATCCCTCAGCTGTGCTTGGGAAACTCACAAAAACAATAATACAAGCTTTCTTATTTCATTATTCAATTGACTCATATTCTACAATTAGTTCTCTGTAAAAACACTGGACCTTTAATTTGAGAAACAGAGGGGTAAAAGAGAAGTAAAAGATGTTGCATATTAAGGATCTCTGGACATATTTCAATCTTTTTCCTTAGCAGAAAAGTCCAAATATTTAAAGTCACCCAATTTAATCTGCTATAGTCAATAAAGCTGACTGAAGTCAAATATTTGCTTCATTTGGTGCAAATATCAAGAGTATCTTGATCCTTTTACCCTCATAGTCAGGACCAACAGTAGGCTTCATGCAAGTGTGACAATTGATTAAATGTCCCAGTAAAGCAGTGTATATTTAGTATCTGCATGTCTGTGCATAATGTGTGTTTGTCTTAACATAGAATGCCGTTATTTTTTTTCTGAGATCGTTGTTTATAAAATACCATCTACTGTGCATAATTATTGAGTGAGTGTTCATGTTTTGTAGTCTGAGGAGATGGTTTGCTCCACAGTTGCTTGATTCATGGTCAGATCTTTGAAAGAATTAAAGATGTAGAGGGACTGAGCGTGATTAGTGCATCAAAAAGAGTGCTACTGGCACATTTTGTAGCCTGAGAAAAGCAGACTAAAGGAATCAATCAGAAGCCAGATTTTTTGATGAGATGTGGGAGTTTAAACTACCCTAAGTGGACAGACTTTATTATACATTGAATTAGTCTGCATGATAAAATAGCACTATAGTGGAAATCCCGGGCCATTTGAGGTTGAAATTAAATCTCTGTTCTGCAGATTAACTTGTGAGATTCAAATGTATCTCAAAGTTACCTGCAGAGAGGAGCCGTGGAAAGTGAAGTCAGCCTTCCTGGACAGTTGATTTGTCTCAAAAGAAGTCTTTTTGTGACAGTGAATGATGATGATTGTGCTCAGATAATAACTGCAGATCTGTCTCTGTCTCATCCGTTGGACTGTCTGCCTTTTTCTCTCTCTCTCTCTCTCCTTCTGTCTTTTCTTTCCTTTCTTTCTCTCCGTCACTTTCTCATCAATAGAGACATTGTTCAAGCCGTCCACAGAACCCAAGAAGCGAGTTGTGTCTGCCAGACAACAGCGTTTTGCATGCTGCATGCACAAGGCTCCAGAAAAAGTCACACTCAGAGGAGGAGGGTTGGAAATACACAAACACGCACAGTTAAATCACACACTGACAGACAGCCCACATTGTTGTCTGTAACTTTTGACCCTTTGTTCTTGAAGAGGCGGAATAAAGTTTGATTTTTGATCTGTGACATAATGAGTCACTGCACACTGTAATCTAGCTTCTCAGGTCATCTTTCAGTTGTTAATTAAGGTCGACTTGACTGTGCTGAAGGTGATCAAGTGAAAATCGGATGTATTGATTTTGATATATTACACAGGATTTGAAAGGGATATGTGGACATGCACAAGCAGAAGAAACATCCACTCTGGTTATTACAGGTTACAGAAGTCATATATATACGTCTCTTTCAATCCGTCTGCATCTGACAGTTTTATAGTCTTCTCATAAAAAAAAGCAGCAGCAACAAAGCATGAAAGCCAACAAGGTCAAAATCACATCAAAAACATAGATTATTTATGAGTTATTTTCAGTAAATATATAACTGGGATTTTGCCGCCTGCTTGTGCATTTTCTCCCTTCCTTCCTGCAGCCGCTGACTCATCTTTACGTCCACTCTTACTAACTCAAAACTCTTGTGATATTAAAATTCTTAATGTCTTTTTTGCCTACTTTTTTCACTTACTTTGTAATGCCATAACATGCTTTAGAAATAAAGTGTGAGTCATATCTGTTTATAGCTCCTTATTGCAGGAGTTCAAGCATTTCCAAATATCAGATAAGGTGATTTCCGAGATGAACATTGAGCTAAACTCTCCTACTTTCACATAGCCATTTCAGTCTGCATGTCCAACTTACAGTACCTATATTTTTATCTATCATACATACCAGAGTAGTGTGGCTGATTTGTGTTTAGTTCGGTACATATATAAACATTATCCAAGACACAATATTGTCTATATTTGAACAACACTTACTATGTCCCTGCAAAAAGTATATTTCATGTAAGTTTTCATGTCTCATTGTCTTTTTGCAGGGTTTTCTTTATATGGAGGCTTTGCAGCAGTACACAGTAACCAAAAAGTAAACTCCCACACACAGTATAGCTACTAATTAATTGAAAAACCTCTGACTACAAGTGCGCGAGGTGATCCTTGTCCGACTGCCACGTGTAGGAGGTGAATCCTGCAAAAGGCATTTAGTGTTTTATATTTGTCATCTTTGTAGATCACTTTATAGGTCAGATAGCTACAAATGTTACTTCTCCCTTGATTCGGTGTTGTTAAGCAATAAAACAAGAACTTCCATATCCATTTACTCATTGGGCCAATCGAAACCATGAAAGTGTAAAAGTCCACCATGCCAAAAACATTCTTGCTGTTCATTTCTTCTAATGTTAAAGAGCCTGGTGTGATTTTAGCTAAAAAGTACATTGCACATGTTTGCATTGATCCAAATTGAAAAAGCTGTTAATTAAAAAAGAGACATATGCGATAAAGGCTTTTTTTGGCTTCCGTATTGGTTCTTTTCCGACGAATCCATCAGTATAATGATCCATTTAATTCCACTTTTCATGTTTAAAACCGACTCCTGCAGACTGCAAACACCGGTAAACTCTTAACGACAGATACTCTGCTCCATTTCGTGAAACCGACGTTAAAACCGGTGAATGCAGCAGGTGGATCTCCGGCAGGACTCGGGCCAGGAAGAGGTTAAAAGAAGAGGGAGGTCATTTGTGCTGTTTGGTCCGACACTGATAGGTCACCGCGCGGTGGTCTGCTCTCCGCCGCTCTCATCCGTGAAGTAACGGGGCTGCGGGTCTCCGCCTCCAAGATGCACTGATTTGAGTTTGCGAAAAAACAAAAGCGGCGCCGTCTTCACCGGATTTTATTCAGACTGTCAGCATGCATGAGAAGCGTCTCATGAAGCTCTGCTGCGGGGTTTGATGCTGTGTGAGTTCAGCGGACGCAGAAGTTCGGGGAAGTTTTGCGAAGGTCGAGGAAAAGGAAGGTAAAAAAAAAAAAAACTAAAACTAGACACCGATGAGACATGTCCGACTTTCACAGGGATTTTCTGATTTACAGGAAGTGCTAATTGTTGCATTGTCTTTTTAAAATGTTGCCTTGTTAGTCTGAAAGGGACAGAAACCGGAACGACATCAGTTCGGTCGGTAACGCGAGCGGTTAAAAAGACGGATGGAAACTCAGCGCGTTCACGTTGGTTCACAATTTATACGTCGTCGGCAATGAAATACTTTGATTTAACTGCAGGATTCTGAGTAATCAGAGTACTTACAGATACCAAAAGATGCTGCATAATCTAAAATGCAAGCTTTCATTTCCCTGCATCGTTGTTGGCTCCAATGCACTTGCTGTTTCTGGTGATTTCCTGTCTGAGTCAGGTGCTGCTGCGTGCATCTCCAAACTTTATTATGTGTTATAATTAACAAAATCCATCTGAAAACTGTTATCAAAATATCTGTGTGCTACTTGTGCTCATCCGTATATGAACAATGACACTGTTGGTTGCTTCAGTCGCAGTTTTGTGGTTCAAACTCTGCTCCTCCTGTCTGCATGTCAGTCTATTTACCTTATGAGACCATCTAAGAACAAAATGCATCTATATTTGTTATATCTCCCTTGTATACACCCGAGTTGATATAATTAAGAGGCTCAGGTTGGGTTTATTTGTTGTTCGCTTTTTTTTTAATGAGAAAAACTTTTTTAAAATGATGTTTCTTGTGTACTTTAATTGCATTTCATTCATCCATTCATATTGATACAATGCACAGCAGTAAACAAAACAGTAACTGTGTTTTCTCATTCTGTCTTTTCTTGTTTTCATGCATGAAAACAACAAATGCAAGTTCTTTCTGTGTGAATACAGGCTGTAACTCACGAAGCTTACCTGTCAAACAATGATCCCACTGTTCCGAGTTTTAACCTTGAGGATGGTTGCACCGGTCACTCGGCTGAACCGTGTCCGGTAAAAAGATGTAACGACACATTGTGGGTTTAAGTCCAGTAAGTTGTAATAAACTGCTTTGTGGAAGTGTACGAGTACATAGTTCCATGGAGCATCTGGCTAAAGTTTAAACAAGCACTAACTCATTTATAGCTGACTTTGGCCTTGTCTCCTGTGCACAACAACACTTTGTAGTTACTTTGTAGGAGCTGACATGTGTTACTCCTGAGCTAAAAGGGACAATAAAAAAATGATTTGTAAATAAGTCATGGACCAAAACGAGTCATTAAAATATATGCAAAAGACACAAACAACACAGTCAGAAGCTTAACGAACACTGTGAAATGATATTTATTGATGAACAGATGAGTCTGTCCTGATCAAGATTGTTTCGTGGTGTCTGCAACAGAGTCAGACACTTGGTTGGTGGGTTTTATGGTGTGACTAATGTCCAGCTGTTTGACAGGACATGTGTGTTTCTACACATGCAACACAGTGTTGTGAAAACTCCTGAGGGGGTTCAAGCAGAATCTGCAGTTTATTCCCTCGAGAGTCGAGCAGGATCTTGTTGAAATCAGTGTATGTGTGTGTGTGTAGGTCCTTATGGTTGCTCTGTGACTTTGTAAGTTAAAATGTCTTATGATGCTTGAATTTACTTTATATTTTCTGACATTTTTCTTTAATACACTGCAAACATGACATTTGAAGCTCCAAAAAATGTCAAAATAACAACAATAAAGAGGCGACTCAAGGCTTTTTGAAGATACACTTGCTTGGCATAAACACAAATGATAAGATTGGTCTAAATTTTCTTGCCAAGTCCAGTTTCGGGCACTGGAATTAAAGATTGTAGTTTAGCAAAAAAATATGCAAACAATGTAGCAACTTACTTATTAATAGCACTGGATACTTAGCACTCAACACATGCAGTGATAAAGCACTTAAAACATCATGTTCAAGGAAACAGTTGCGGTACGTGTTAAAGCTATTTTCTTAAACAGCACAACAAAATTGCACATTTGCACCTCGCTACATTGGACTGGATCGCAGAAACACTCCAATGTGTTGCTGTGGTGGAGATTTGGTTTCTGAAGAAAAAGGGCCTGTAGCTGACTCTCAGCAAAATACAACAACGTGCTTCCAACAAAAGCAGTTGGTACTTTGTTTGTGGCTGTCGGCGTTTCCAGCTCTCCCTCCCTCTCCCTCCCTCTCTCTCTCTGAATGAGACCACTCTGAATGCATCTCACAGCCTCTGTGTTTCCGACAGCCCCTCTTCTCTCAGCTGTTTGTGGCTGTCAGGCCTGGGAAAATGCTTCTTAACCCCACAGGAAATGACAGTTGGTGAACAGGCACTGCTGTCGCTTGCAGTTGTCTTTACTTTAGATGTACTGAGGTTGTGTTCAAGGTGGTTGTTTTTTTGTTTTTTTTTGCTCTGTTTTGAGCGGTGATGTCTCTTTTTGGGCATAAACCTGAAAACCTTGATGTTTGATCTTGTGTTTTCATGCTTTTCATTTTATTTCAGTCAGACCGGTCACAGACTTCTCATAAAACATTAGTACTCTCTAAACTTATTATCTAGATCCTCAATCTTTAATTTCTGTCATAATTATTACTTATCGCTGATCAAATAAACAAGTTTCATTGTCAGCTGTGTGTAGGGATTTTAGATTCTTGTTTTCTGTGGTTTCAGTGGGAATGTACAAACTGAGGAGAGGTGGGTTGTTGTTTTTTTTTCCCATACTGACTTTCGTGTCAGAGGGCTTCGACCTGAATGACCTGACCTATTGAAATGACTCTTGCCGGCGGTTATGGGATGTTTTTTTTTATCGCCAGTACATCGGTTCTAGAAAATGTGTAGGTTTTGTTGGCTTTGGTTTTCCCCTGTAACGCATTCTGTGTGATCTAAGCGTAGATTTCCATGGTACTGATATCCGTCAAAGAGCCTTTCAAGTTTTTTTTTTGTTGGCACCATGTTTTCTTCATATATCACTGCAGCGCATTATGGCAAAGAGGCGTTTTAAGGGCTCACTCGGCTCTGCATGTACACCCCTTCATTCGATCTTAAACAATATGAATCATGTAAGTTCACTGGATGGGGAGTTATGTGAAGTTTGAGCTGTGAAAATGAGCTGTGGGTATCGATCTGCAAAATGTCAGCTTTAAAATTCTCAGAAGGGAAGGATCATTAAATCTCCTGGAGCTTCAGAAGCGACACCATCTGTAGATGTTTGTGTCATTTTCAGTTCAAGTGACGGCACAGGTTGGTGTTGTACCTTAAAGGCTGAAAAGATGCAATTTGGAGCATCTTTAAAAGCAAAAATGTGCTCATTTGCTCCAGATTTCATCACAAGTTTGGGTCACTCGTACAGGATGAGTGCGGTTTTGGCGCTGCCAGATGGAGACGTACAGCCCCATAAACACATCACTCATACTAGCAGCAGCAAATGAGTAAGGTAATAAAGCATGACAGAGCTAAATAGACTGTCTCGTCACCACTTCATTAACTGCCGTCACTTAATGGCTCCTAATTATTGTCGTAAAACTGATAGAATCTGATAGCCAATAAGACCTAACACGGACAAATGTTGCTGTCATGTAAGTAAAACACTTAAACAAACCATAAACTCGCTTTGTGTGTGTTGCTCTTAATGCAAAGTAAACCATTATGGACTCTGAAACAAAAACCAGTTTGATGCTTTCTTTATATCAGTGATTTTCTTTTTTGTTGACAGCATATTTACATTTATTAAACCCCTGTATATCCAGCAGTCCCTCCAGGAATTCGCAATGTTGCGATCGCAACAATTAACGAAAATTCAACCAATCTCCGTGAATTCTGCGCGATTTTGCAATTTTGTCCAATCACCACGACTTTTCCGCAATTTTGGCCAGCCTCCCGTGAGTTCCACCAATCATAGCAGTCTCCAGCGCAAACGTAATGCACGTACGTCACTGAATTCACTTCCTTGTTTATGGTTTGAAGATGCAGACGTGCGATAGT
>JAPZDY010000024.1:7900194-7910289 GCA_029783645.1 Ctenochaetus hawaiiensis
TAATGGAAATAAAGTAAATCAAGTACATTTCCTTAAAATATCAATGCAGTTAGACTTAAAGCGCTTACATATATGCATATCATATTAAAATATGTTACACATAATAATGTCTTTTTTTATGAGAGAAAAATGGGACTCTCTGTCCTGGTGGTCTTTTCCTGACTTTGTGAGCAAATCATCGCTTTAAAACACTACTGTATTTGTTTTTGGTTTTGGTTTTTTGGGAGTTTTTTGCTTATGTCTGAGTCTAATGTTAAAGACTGCAACCTGTTATTTTTTTTATGATTGTCTAAAATTATGTGAAAAAGAAAAGTTTTTACCCCAACAACATAATTTTTCTTAGGAGGGGGCTACTGTCTCTATTGGATCCACATGCCATATAATGTCAGATCCCCTCTGTCTTGCTTGTGCCCATCCACATCTCACTTACAGTTTTTTCCCTCTGTGTCTCCTCTAACCCAGCAGCAGGAATTTCTTTAAGTGCTCATGAGTCATTTAAACTTCCAAAGATCAATTCACAGTTTGTTATAAAGCCAACTGTAAATAATTCATGCAAAAAGCTCTTTGGCTGGATTAGGAGAGCAGGATGCAAGTGCTTTTGGAAATTCTGTAGTTTGCACGCTTGAAAAAAGAGTCAGTTGTTGTCTCTGTATTTATAGTCAGAAAGGAGCTCTGCTGTATAATATGTCTGATTAAAAATAGTGAGGACTGAGTAGATTAATGTGACAGTAACTGATATTTTCTTACAGTCCTGCTTCTAAGATTCTCAGAAACGGTCGTGTGTTGCACTCTCTTGCCTTTACTGTCTCTGCTCTGATGTCCGCATTGCTCTTCCGCTGTCTCAATTTCAAGTTTATCGATCATTGTCTGTGGTTTGAGACATTAGCTCCCAGTGATGGAGGTCAGCAAAATTTGATCTTACTTTATTTTTTTTGTGCAGGAGCCTCAGAAAAGCAAATATCCAACATTTGAGTAAAAGATACCCACAAAAAATAAAGTTTACAGTTTCTTGTGACTTTTAAGGAAAGGCAGTACAGTGTTGCTTTTTCCACCCAAGATCAAATATTGTGAGAGACTTGAGATTATTATTCAGTCCAGACTTAATTCATATCAAGACTTACTTTTATTCTAGTATAGATGTGCTTCATGCACCTTTAAATTTGTGTGTGGAAAATGATATTTATATTTCTGAGTATTGATCTCCTCTCTTAGCCTTTTCCAAATACAGACATCATCTTCATACATATGTTCTCTGTATCATATGACTGATAAGGCTGTGGTTACTGTTTATTAGCCTTAAAATTGATAAAGTGGAGAATATTAATCTTCTGAGCTGCTTGCAACCAGTGTGGTAGTTTGATCAGGTCTGCAAGGCAATTTATAAAGCCAGAAAAGCAACTTAAATACATAAAAAGATCCATTTTTTTCTTCAACAAAAGAAAATAACATAAACAGTAGTCCCACATGTCCTTTTGGGCGGTCCTTTCCGGCCATAAGCCTGTCCAGGTCACAGTCAACGTGAACACAATCACTGAAAGGGAACTGTATTGATGTTTCACAAGGTACAGAAAATATACTGGTGAACATTGCAAGAGATCTTCAGTGTTTCTTTCTTGACTGTAAAGAAACAATAGACATTACAAAAACACCACCCAACCAGCCATTTTGGTGCACTTTGTTGCTGCTGAGTTTGGAACAAGGAAGAAATCGCTCTCTTTGCAAGCCATGCATGGTGAGGCATTGTCTCCTGTCTCATCTTATCCTGTTTATTTAAGTGGCAGATTCCCTCATTGATGTTGTGCTCCAGTCGAAGTGCAGCTGTACATGTGATTGTATCAGTGCGTGAAAATTGTTGCGCTGGTTATGTCGTGTTTTATAGGAGGGATAATTTTTTTTGGTGAATTTAGGTCATGGGCTTTGACAGGGAAGTTAAATCTGCAAGACGCAACGGGTTCATGACGTAGCCGCTATCCCTCCTCCATATTAATGCGTGTATCTGTGTGTGTGCAGTCACAGCATCGCTGATTTTCACCTCTCGCACAGTCGCCGCGATGCTTTAGTCGAGGACTAAAAATGCATGCCTGCAGCTTGTAGCACAGACAGGCAGACGGAGGAGGAGGAGGAGAGACGAAGAAGGCGCAGGGGAGGGAGGCTGATAAAGCAGGGAGAGGAGGAAAAGAGGTAAAAGGACCACTCTTATCGAGCATAGCCTTTCCCAGAGAGCCTACCAGAGGGACCTTCCCCCACACACACCATGGCCTGCCAGCCAATCACAGCGCACGCATCCCTGACCCGGCCTCCTTCCTACAACTGCTCATCCATGGCTCAGCGAAGCAGATGTGAGGTGATGCGGGCAAAGAAGGAGAACACTGTTTTAGATGTATTTATATCAGGATAATGGCATCTGGTCAGGCAGCGCATCCTGCGGCTCGCGAGGAGGAATTTTAGCTGAGCAAGTGCCGTCTGTATCACCTCCGTTCGCCACTTTCAGTTTCTGAGCCGGTGATATTATTATTTTCCCCCTCTGACTGATTTTTTTTTGGATGTGCTGTGAAAGAGAGGAGGACAAGGAGGATTTTATGAGCCTTGGCAATGATGACAAAGCATGCTGGACAAGTGACAATCTTGACAAGGAGACAGCGGGACAGTGATTGAAGAGAGGCCATGAGAGCCAGGAGAGAGGCCAGGATGGTGTCTGCCTGTTCACCATGCACAAACATAAGGTCAGGTCTGATTTCTGTTACCTTTCTTTCTTTTAGCTGTGCCACTTCCTTATTCTGCAGTCTTAAGTTTGATCGAACGGCACATCTTCTAACATGCATAGCGGATGATAAACATGGGAGTGAATATATGCCATCAATGACCCTTTTTATTTGAAAAATGGACAGTTTGTAGCATTGGTATAGTTGTATTTGTAATTTTAATATAGCAGATAAGTTGCAAATTAAAAACGATTTAATAACAAATGAGTACTAAACGTCTCTCTATGGATATGCACTGTTACTATATTAAAAAAAAATCACTGCGGTTATTTTCACATAGACTACTATGTGTACTACTACTCTATACACCACCCAGCATTGATCCCCTGACTGTCTGATAATCACCCTTTGATTATCTACTCAACTAAGTGCTAATGCAGTTTCCACTGACTGAATCACGTGGCCTGGACGACCCAGGTATCATCCTGCAGCTGCACCCTTTTCTGTTTGACCTTTCCTAAGAAAATGCAACCTGGTTCGATCTCCGTCCGCAGCAGCAGACTTTCAAATATCAGTCACATTATTTTGACTCACTGAAGACACTGTAGAATTTAAACATTTAAACATAATTTTATAAGGAAGTGAAGTTAACCTGTCAGTGGAAACAGAAGAGCCGCAGCTGTTTCTGCATTAACTATCAATTAATTAAGTTTTCCATATGTTTTATAGGGAAGGTGTGGCAAGAATTATATTAGTTTGTTCACTGTTAAAAAGATTTTTCATTAGCTTTTGCATTAATCTGCAGTTCTTTGAAACAGGAAAAAAAAGTGTTAAAATGATTAATGCGCACATGCATTTACATCAACCTGATGAAACCAGGGTGTGGTGGAATAAATCACCACGTGTCACTGTACTCTGCAACACACACACACCCCTCACAAAGACACACACACATTGTAGTAGTAGGGATTTTCCAGTTGGCTTCTGGGCCTCCTAAATCTCCGCTGTGATCTCTGCTCCCCAGGTCCATTAAGGGCAATTTGGTTAGATTTACTGTGCCTGTCGATGGGGATGCAGGGCGGTTCGAGCTCTGCTTCAGGTTACCACTCTGTGATAAATACTCCAGGCAGGTATTACTGTGTAACTCTCACATAACTATCTCTTCAGCTCTTAAATGAATCACGAATGATGGTCATTAAGGTTGGAAAGAAGTGCTGGTAGCTGAAGCACACTTTGATTCATTAGTTCTATTAAGAGACAATGAAAAAAAAGCTCGTTTAATTTGCTTGAAGTAAAAAATGGGATTGTTGGCTAAAGCATCAAGTTGCTTCTATAAAATAAGCTCCGCTCTTCCACATCAGTAAGATGTAATCTATGCATTTCTTTTCCTCACTCTTGTAGGTCAATCAATCTCCCAAATATTGACTGTTTAATTATCTAGTCCTCATTTTCATAGAAGTGATGACTGTGTTAAGTTAAACATTAGACAGCACAAAACCCTTTTCTGTAGATAAAACTGCAGAATGAAGTGATCAGTGTGACATCACATCCAATGTATTTGATATTACCATGCTCACAAAAATGCAATAAGCCTACATTGTAATTTTAACGTGCTCCTAACTTCCTTTTTTTAAAAGTATTACAAATTTTAAAAAGTTTTTTACACAGCAATGAATCTGAAAAATTATATTTTTAACTGTTTTCCTACAAGGCAGAAAATTTATATAATGTCTCAATAAGTTACAAATTATCCAAAGAAAGTATCACAGCAGTTTCTAAAAAAAATGCTTAATTTTAATCACTAGGATTCAGGTAAAAGGATGTGATTTTTCAGTTTTTGTCCTGCTTGTATCAGTGGATGGTGCTCTTAAAGATTACAGAACTATGACACCAGGATCGAGGATAGAATCAGTCTTAAGTTAAGTTTAAGCAACAAAAACACTTTGGTTAATGTTAAGAAAACATATTTTCAGTCAGTGAAATAATTACATTACATCACACAATTTAATGTATTCAATCCGTTTAAGGTTAGGGTCGAACTGAGTTCTGTTAAATGTTAAATGAAAAATCTATCAAGTAGTTAAATCTACAGGATTCTGGTTGCACACGAATCCTATAGTTTACATTTTGAGTCTATTTTCTTGCGCTGCTGTGATACTTTGTATAAACACATTAAATCACAGAATTAAACAAAGCTAAAAAAATGTTACAAATGATCAAAAACTGTAAAATTGATACAACATTTTAGGGTTTTTTGCATTGCTTTAATAATTTTGAAATGTTTGCTGTCAGATCAGTGTATATTAAAGCCACATAGTTCAAAAGCACCCGCTACCTTGCAAGCTAAATTAGTTGGTTAAATATGTATTATTTAAGAATATTGTGATCAGTCTTTGCATAACAAGCACCTGGTGTGCTCTGCTCTACAGCTTTAACAGAAGGTGGCTGTAGGTTTCTAGGTTTCATCTCATGGCTCTAAAATGGGAGATTTAGCTTAGTTTGACATTTTTTTTAAGTATAAAAACAGTTGAAGTTCATGCATTTTAACCCAATGTTAATGTGATAAAACATAATTCAAAAGGGACCAAATGAATAGAGGGCAAATCTTGCGGCGAACGTTCGTGCAGCACTGCTTTAGATGCTGAATTTTAGAAATCAACCTCAAAACAGCACATATGGCTCTTCGTCAGCACACTCTAGTTTTTGGATGGATTGATTGGATCCATTTCAAAAGGGTGCCGTCTTGCTAATTCTCAATAAAAATCTAGCCACAAAAAATAAAAAAAACACCCACGGATGAAACGAATGAAGCTTTTTTTTTTTTTTTTTTTTTTTTAAGATTTTCGCCAGTCTGAACCTGAATCATTATCATATCACGGCCTGTATTTTGGGGGCAGCTGTTGACACTCCTCGCTGAAGGTGATTCATTAAGTACCCCTGTCTCTGGAAAACGTGTCTGTCACTGGCACACCCACTTACTGCTTTTGTGAAAGGTCTTGTTTTCATGCTGGGTGGACATCTGCCTCACTGTAGAGATACACAAGGAGATATGCCATGCACATATGCTATTTAATGGCATGAACGAAGTTAAATATAGACCTCTCTTTGTTTTTTTAGTGATTATTTTGAGAGACGAATCTGTCTGATGGAGCTGAAACTGACACCAGCCCATTCGTCCGGAGCCTTTCTAATGCACTGGCTTATTAATGGAGTATTGGTAGAGGTAGAAGAGTAGAATGGGCCATAATATATATACACATATCCAGGTTTTTCACACTACCCCTACTGTATTTATCTGAGTGGGGATGTGCCTGTCAGAAGGCCTTTACTGCTGACTAAACACAGTATAATTCACATATGTTCATCAGCAAATCAATCCTGCTGAACATGCTAAATGTCTGTATCTCCATCCCAGCAGGGAAACATTAAATGCGTTTTTTTTTTTTTTTTTTATCCACAGGGATAAAACTTAAATGCGTCGCAGGTGGAGATCCATCTGTCATGTAAAAATTCCTGACAAATTTGTTCAATGCTGAATAATGTAGGCCCATCCAGGGATTTAGCTCTGCCGAGCTGTTGAGGATTTACAGTAAAATT
The DNA here is from genome assembly GCA_029783645.1 of Ctenochaetus hawaiiensis. NCBI lineage: Eukaryota > Metazoa > Chordata > Actinopteri > Acanthuriformes > Acanthuridae > Ctenochaetus > Ctenochaetus hawaiiensis. Next base: position 7,906,494 of record JAPZDY010000024.1, read on the forward strand.
TAAAGAGATTCTTTGTACCAGATTGTCTATCTCAAACATAATTCGCCTACATTGGAAAAGTCTGTCTTTTAGGTTTTATAAATCAAGCGGTTTGTGATCCGTCTCCTCAGAATTGCCTTCCTTCGTAGCAGCCATGATTGATTTCCCATCCAGCTAATCCAAAGAGGCCATGGATTATTCTTACTCAGGGCTTCCTCTGTTCATCTGCGTCCCATGTTTGCAAGAGAATAAAGCACCCAGGGTCATTTCTAAACATCCACTTTCAGCTTCTCCGCAGTCCTGATTGAGTATTGAGGAGTTTTGACACAGTGCATTTACTTTGCATCCAGCAGCAACGCAGCATTGGCGCAAACGTTAATGCGTGTGTGTTTAATCTCAACAGGAAATTCCCCAGTTAATCAATTTTTTCTCTCTCGGTGAGAAAATATTTATCTTGATTACCTCACTGACAGGCGTAAGATCCTCTGAGGGTGTCGCACAGCCGAAAGAAACTTCTCAATAGGGCGCTGGGAAGCTCAGTCAGGGGTAAAGGAGTGGGAAGAAATTGCTCTGGCTGGAGAGGCAAACCTATTATCATATGCCACAGCAAAAATGAATTGATTGAATAGATGGAGGAGTGGTTGAGGGCCTTTGATCACAGTGATTCATAGTACATGTGGGCGCTCTGTATTGAGTCACTGGCTGCTGCAGTGACTGGAGTGAAAGGACTGCCCTCTGCAAAACCAGTCACATACGTCCCCATGTCACATATATACACAAATGCACATGGGTTTGTATTTATTTATTTTATTTTTGTGAAATTTGGGTCTAAAATAATAAATATTTGAAATTTCCCAGATTGAATTAAGACAAACAGCGGATGTTAGAGCACGTTTACGGCCACTTCAGGGCTTTTCATGTGAAATCAAGTGCTTACCACATAACTATCAAGCTGACTGAAAGTTTGGTTTTTGGTCTCATCTCATTCTTTCCAAAGAGGTCACCTAAACCATCAACAGGAAACACGAAGTGAGAGCAGAGGTAATGCTCTAGATTAGAAAAAAACAAAAAAGTACGGCCCACTATCTTCCTGTATGTTTGTGTCTTAGTGTTTCTTGAAACCACAGCAGACATGAGGCATATAATCTTGCTTTTTCCATCAGGACAGTCAGGTCATGAGAAACTAAAGACGATAACCTACCAGAAACTGTCATTTACTCTTCTCTGCCTTCACTGATAGGCCAAGCAAAAGAAGTGGAAGAAACTGATATGGAAACCTCAAAGGTAGGACATAACTCAACAAGCAAAAGACACACTTCACACATGAGCAGTGACTTTTTATGGCAGCTTAGACGTGCTTTGTGTCTTTAAAGCAAAGATGTAGACAAGGTTGTGGTGCATCATGCTGTCCTCCGTCCTCTGCATATGCTCCCCTATTTATTATGGTTATGTGTATTAGTCATCATTAGTTGTAAAAAATGCCCTGAAAGTGATTCACAACATATGTAAATGCCATACTCACACAATCCAAAAGATGGAGCTGTTCCAGTATGACACACTGTACATAAAAATCCCACAAGTGCATCTAGATCCTCTCCACTTCCTGTGGTCCTCAGATTTCAGCGGAGTGAGAGATCCAGGAACAAAAGTGCTGAAGCATCATTCGCTGAATCGCTGTCAGCATTGTCCTCTGCAGGAGCACTGCAGGGTTAGAGGTGGAGACACTCTGGGCTCTTCGGTTCCTATAGAGGCCTCTCTGTAGTCTTAAAGATAACTGCTGCAAGAACGAGAGTGCAGAAGAAGTAGGGGAAACTCTGCCGTGAAGTGAGGTGGAAAAAACTTTACTTGTTTTAAAGATCAGTTCACTAGTCAAGGTGAGGTTTTTTTTAGCCAGTAAAACAAGTTGCATAATGTTTTCATTTATTAATTATAGAGATAAACCCAGATTATTTCCTAATAATCAATCCAGAGGCTAAACATTCATCAAAGAAAGCTTGTGTTTCAAACTTGATTTGTGGAGTTTAAAAGATGTTTTAAATGAGGGAGGATTCAACAGAAGATGCCACTGAGTTGCATTATGGAATATATATGATCCAGTGGGGGTATCTATCATCAGTTTTGTCCATTATTTTTATTTTTTAATGACTCCTCCACCTTCAGAGTGGGACTACATTATAAAAGAGGTGGAATAATCCTTTCAGAGGTTTTTTAAAACTGTCAAAGATTTTCTAAAGATGCACAATCAAAAGTGCAATTTAATATCAGATTTATGAGTGAAAACAGTTCTCCTTCATTGGATCTACTGTTTTAAAAGTGGGATTATGTATTTGAACACCTCACTGACACTGTATGGTACAGATTACTGGCATGGATGGCATCATTTACAGCACACTGACATTTCTTAAAATGATTGATGAACTTGTGGATATAATTTTGCATAAACGTACAACATGTCAGCTGGTTAGGACAGCGTGTACTCAGCCTGATTTCTGCTGTGCTGCACTGTGTTTCAACAGCAGAAATGACTAAGAAAAGTGTATCTTCATTTCTCAGTGTGAACTAATCAAATTTATTTTGAAGTGGTGATTAAACATGAAAATTATTCGAGGTTGGAGTGACATTGATAAAAACACATGCAAGGCACAAACATTTAGACAAAACATGACATGTTAGACAGGACTGATTGTGCTCTCCCGTGAAGTGTTGACAGACATGACTTGTTAGTTTGAAAATGGTTAGAAGTCTTCACTTCTTACAGGAAATCCATCACATAAATACTGTATCAATCAGTTTCTTTCTTGCTCCACCACACTTTGGTGGTGATGTCGGGCGCCGAGCAGTTTCCATTTCAGAGCTTTATGCATCATTATGAGACTGAGTGGCAAGAATCAATCAATCCCAGAGCATTTTAGCTACTGGACGTGTTTTGTTATAACCACCAGGATGTGGTGAAGAATAAAAGATCAAAAGGCAGATATGTTTTTAAAGTCATTTCCGGTTGTCTAACATTGTTAACTTAAGTCGAATCTACTGGGCTTTTGAAAGGGTGTTAGGTAAGACGTCGCTAATCTCTGCTGTCATTGACATTAAAGAAAAGTCTTTCTCTCTGCAATATTTGACCTTGTCGATGTAATCCAGGGTTTCAGAAAGTGTGGGCTTGTTTTGGAAAAGAGGTGGGTCTTCACTGCGATCGTGACGCGAGTTTTTGCAGATTGCATCAGTTGAGTTGAGGTGTTTGAAAGTCTGAGGCCTTGGCTGAATGATTGTTGCTTTGTTACCAGAAACTACGTGGATCATTTTTGAAGCTCAGAATAGCTCGAGTGCCGTCCTTGAAGGTCCTGTGGGTGATAATGACATAGCAACCAGTGGTTAGCAAATGTAAAGTGTGTTTATGTGTGTGTGTGTTTCGTTGCATTTCTGCAGGGCTTAGCATTATGTTTAGCCTGTTTACTTCTGTCTGACTGACTGAAAAGAGCAAGGTCCACATGTGGCCCTGAAGCAGGCGGCTGGGACGGCTACCAGATTTCATAATGGGGGGATGTGGGGGGGGGGGGTCGTCTCTCTGGCAACAGCCCTGACTGAGATAGAGGGATTGTTTGGGAGGGGTCATTCAATATCTCTCCACCCAATCCCTCATCCCATCACCACTCCAGTCCTTTCATATAAAAATAGCTTTCAGCACTCTTCCCTCGGAGTCTTCGCCTTTGCTTCAGAGCACGTAAGTGTGTGTGTGTGTGTGTGTGTGTGTGTGTGTGTGTGTGTGTGTGTGTGTCAGTGCCACTTACATAACAGAGAAAAGTTGGGCTAAGACAGAACA
>JAPZDY010000024.1:7910538-7930226 GCA_029783645.1 Ctenochaetus hawaiiensis
TGTGTGTGTGTGTGTGTGTGTGTGTGTGTGTGTGTGTGTGTGTGTGTGTCAGTGCCACTTACATACCAGAGAAAAGTTGGACTAAGACAGAACAAACACGGACTTAATTTAAACAGCATCATCCAAGCGGCTGCTGTGTTTTTTGAAATCAGCTCGGCTGTTTAAATAAAGGTCAAACGGAGGCTCCTCTGAGGACGGAGCATGAGGACGCAGATGGGGTTATTCTTTCGCTATCAGAGGTTGGTGTTTGAGTGTTACCAACAGTGAACAGCCCCCTCAGCGACAGCAAATCATTGGCTACCACACCACAGTATCTCACGCTCACTGATGATGAGGTCATGTGGAGCTATTTCATAATTCTGTGACGACTGAGCTGCCTTTGTGCGGTTATGTAATTAGAAAGAATATGGAGAAGGTGTGGATGATATTGAAAGTCTTTTTTTGAAAACACAAAGTGCTCAAGGATGAATCTTCAAAAAAAAAAGACCTTCAATTCAGCTTTTAAAGGTTTTTTTTGCCAATTTTGTGTATTTTTGTCTCTTAACTTTAACAGCAAGAATATGACATAAAATAAGATAAATCCATTTTTAAAAAAAATGAAATTCCAGAGAGTGTGATGAACCAGCTTCCTTCAAGTGACTCTTTGACATTTTCTGTCCCCGGACGGCAGCGTCAGCAGCTCAGTGATACTGCAGCAGCTAAACTTTACACCGTATGTTACTGGATGTGATGGAGATGCGGAGAGATCAGCTGAACCTGATCGCTCCGTGTCGTGACATCACTTTTCTGATCTGAGCGGTTGTGTATGTGAGGCGTTCAGGGTCATGGATGTGATGAGTCATTGATGGAGTGCATAATAGTTACAGCTGCAATGTAGGCTGGAGATGCACATGGATTTTTTGGAGCCGTTTTTGCAGGTATCCCATAGAGATGCACTGCGACGCTTATCTGTTTTTTCGTACTGATAATCACTTTTAGTTCATCTGCGTTTGTCTGTACTCTCTGATAACACAACACAATGAATGGAACCTTGTTAGTATAGACTCGTACTTTTATACAATTCATTGATTCATTTTACACAGTTAATAAACTAAATTAATTAGAAACTTAATTATTACCATTTTACTAGTGCTATATATTATCGATGTATTCGGTTATTTTTTTAAATAAATTTTTAGTTTTGCAGCCTTATGAGACACTATGAGTAGTGTTACTTCAAATACAGATTGATTGACAGGGATGCACCATTTCCTTTTCTTAGATTTCAGTTGTTTTGATATGATACTCATTTAATTTTACTTTATTTTTCTTTGTCTAAGATAACAGAGAGTGGAAGCTACATTTGCATTTATGCTACTTAAAATAAAATGAGATCAGAACAGTAAAAAAAAAAATCCTATTGAAGTAAAACTGCTCTCAGGTCTCATCAAAAGGAAATTATAAGGCATAAAGTGCATTGTGCACAAGGCATTGCTTTGCTGCTGTGGCCCATTGCAACAGTATAAAGGTGAAATAATTGAAATTAATAATGACACAGAGGTCTTTTATGCAAACTGCAGGATTACTCCCACTGGCTGACCCAGTGCGCCTGTTAGGGTCAGTATTGTTGCAGATGCAGGCATATAAATGCATCTCTGTGGATAGCCTTAAGAGTATTTGCAAGTATAAAAACGGTGGGAGACAAAGAGTTTTCTAATAATATTCAAGTCTTAACAAGACCAACAATTACTGGATGTATAACTACAATGGAGGTCTTTTCTCTCTTAAGCCTGAATCCATTGTTTAGGTTAATACAGATCATCTCGAAGCTACATTTTCCAACGCCTCTCTCCACTCCTCCCTCTTGCTCCACTTTGTTTAGTAATTATGAGCGTGTGTGTTGGAGGTTTGTTGAAAAAGAAACCTCGGTCTATTTTCATCCTGCTCGCTGCAGCAGAAACAGGAAAGGCTTTTTTTTTATAAGTGAGTGCTTTAATGTCAGCACGTGCGGGACTTTGTTCTTTTATTCATGAACCACGTGACGACGGCGCAGAAGGCCATCTGTATTTTACTTTATCACATTTTTTGGGTTGACCTGATATTAAACACGATGTCTATCCCCTTTGCAGTGAGGCTCAGTCTCGCTGCAGAACATACATCGTATCATGTCATTCATCAGTGCTGTCGTCGCCTGACTTCTGCTCTCCTTCTCTGGGCTGCTTTTATGTTTCAGTCAGTGTTGGCTGTCTGCATAATGTTTGCTCTGTCCTCAGTGGGATCTCTGCTGACAGTGTGTTTTCTGCATAATATCTAATATACTCTGGCCTCCTACCGAGTCGGTTTCTGTAGTGCATTGCTGTCCCATGTTTGCATCTGTTTAGCCTAATTCTTACTGCTCCCATGTTTCCCTGGTGTATCGGGTGCCTGTGACTTTGTTAATCAGTCATATAAGCCTGGTTTACCTTTAATTTACGCCTCCAGAAACATGAAAAATATGTGCACGCTGTAAGCTGGTTGCTATTCTTACCAATTTGATTAACTGCTTTTATTTTCGCACCATATTTTTTCATGCCGGAGTATTTTTCAATGAACAAACAGTGTGTACATTCACATCTGTGCCTACTGTATACGCCTGCAAGTGCATTCCTTCTCTCTGTCTCCCCACTGTGGCCTGTAGGGCTTAGATTATTTAACATAGCCTTTAAGTCACATGATCACCCATTTTCCACTCTGATCAGACTGTGGAGATCAATTTATTGAGATTTATTTAATAAGAGCAACAGTACAAACGTAATCCATACTGTGTTACATAGTATAGAAACGCCCACCAGGCAGAATGGGAGTGTCAAGCTCGCAACAGGATCCAATCCCACAATGCAGTGTAGAGGGATTTATCCAGATTATCTGCCAATGCTATTCTTAGAAATAAATGAAAAATCTCTGGGCCAGTTTAGGGTCAAGGAATGTTTAAACAGAAGCTGATGCAGGAATAACAAGACTGAATACTAATTCTAATGACTGCTTTTTGTCAGGGTGGGACTCACACTACGAAAGCTTGAACCTTTTCTTTTTATTTTTAAGCAAACTTAAAGACAAAGAAACCCAGAGATTAATGTGTTTCTCTTTGAATTCCTTCTTTAAAGGAGCCTATTTAACAAAGCTTGTAATCAGTAATAAATGTAAATCAGTTTTCCTACATGTGAGTAAGTCAATTCCTTCTTAAATTTTTTTGCCTGATGCCAGTAGGACCATGATTTTTATTATTTGATCATATTTTACCATAGCAGAACTCTGCTGTATTGTGGCCAGCAGGGGGCGCCAGTGAGAGGAAGCACCTCTGCCTCAGTGGTTGACTCTTCTTTAGAGGAGCTGTCCTTTCAGCACCACTCTGCTGCTTCTCCTCGGTTGGCTGGACAGAGCATGAACAAGAGTCAAATTAGATGAAAGAAAGATGTTGAAAAGATGAAAGAAACCAGATACAAAATGAAGTAGGGAAGGCAGCAAAAGCCTCAATAAACCTGATGTTTATCCTGTTGCATAAAATGCATCTTTCAGTATTCAGGCAGTTTTTTGTGTTATGCTAGCATCCTTTTTCTCACTAAACTAAAACAAAATTTCTTCAGTTAAAATGAAGTGAAAAAACTGCCTCTATGTGTTAAAACTGAGGTTATACAGCCACCATACTGCATTTTTTGACATAACAGGCAACAAGTTCTGCTGTAATGTCTCGAAGTGAGAACATCTTTTAATTAATGGCACTTTTTTTCTGTGTTCTGTACCTGTATTTTATTCATTTATTTATTTATGTATATTTAAATGCAATAGTAGTTGTAATGAAGTGTCACAAAGACCCTCCAGCTGCTTTGAAACATTCATTTTAGAAAGTAATCCAGAGTAACGATGCTTGCTCTTTTGACGCATCAGTCACATCAGTAGAGGGAGCTGGGTCAAGATGAACTGCTGGTCCTTCACAGAGTGACAATCCCTGCAGCCTTCCTGGATGTTCCCAGGAATCATGGCCATCAATCAAGTCCAATGTGATTTATACTAACATGCACCAAGGCTGCAGGTATTGTATTTTTTTTTAGTCATTAAAATATTGGCTCACTTTGACGAGGTGGGCAGCAGATGGACTCTGTGTGAGGTGACTTAACGTCCAATTGATGACTGAGGCTCAGGTTGCAGTGCTTACTGCTTCACCCTGGGAAGGGATTAGAGCTCCGTCACATCTTTTCCTCTTTTTCCACACTTTTCTCCCCCAGCAGTCCCACTGCATTCACAGGAACCCATGGGTCGAGACAATGAAGGCTAACAGTAGAGACAGGGTGTGTCCTTCTGTCTGTTTGCACGTGTCCAGTGGCAGAGACATGATGGATCCTTTTCTCTGTCAGACGTTTTCAAAATTTAAGTAATCACAAAATAGTGTGAGGCACTTTAAAGAGTCAGCAGCTGCAAGTTATCTTGGCTGCAACCAACAAGTATTATCATTACTGATTAATCTGCTGCTTATTTTTTACAATTATTTGATCATTAGTTTAGTTAATAAAGTGTCAAAAATCGTAAAAATGCTTATTACAGTTTCTCAGATCCAAAAGCAGTGGCTTTAAATTGCTTCTTTTGTTCATTAGACAGTCATAAAACCTAGAGAAAAAATCTTTATTTCATAAATGAAAAAAAAAATCCTTTTTAAAAAGCTGGAACAGGCAATATGTTGACATTTTAGTTTGAAAAATGATTGATTATCAGTAGCTGGCATCTAATCTTTCTTTCAGCTAATTTATTATTGACTATGCTCAACCAGCTATTGATTGTGAATTATAGATTGTTAAATGGAGCAAAATAATCCTGCATGAAAGAAAGCAAAAGAAAACAGTCAAGTAGATGCACAAAAGTACGCCAGAAACATAAACATTGGATTTTATTTGTGAGGCTAAATGTATGAATGATGCCCCAGTGCCTGCTTACAGTCACGTCCACAAAGTCATGATGAAAAATATATTTTCAACTACCAGGCATGTTTCCGCTCGGAGCTGCTCAGAGTTTCTGATTTGCTTTAATTAACCGGGGTGACGTTATTTTCCCTGGATTGTTTTTTACTTTGTTCAGAAGTTTCTGCAAAATTAACAGAGCAGAAAATGTTGGAAGAGCTCGTTATTGTACACATCACCAAAGACAGGCGTCAACTCGATGCTCTTCACTGATATCACTTCTAAAGCACGAGGAGAATCCAGCATGAAGTCCACTTTCATGTGTCCTTCCAGTCCAAGAGCCCGAGTGCACGTGCTTTATCTGCATGCCAGTATCTGTTTTTGGTTGCTTGTCTTTCTATCAGTCAGTCATGCACTCACTCACTCCTGGCACCATTGCATCAGACAAAAGCAGAGTGAGTGAATGGAGCCGAGTGACTCAGCAGGCTGAGCTCGAGAGCAGCGACAACAACTTTGTACTGCACCGTACTTCACCATGCCATCTCTAAACAATTCAAACACGATTAAATAAAGGAGAATCAATTAAAGAAATCAATTAGCAAACGGTAAATAAATGAAATCAATCAGTTAAGTAAATCAGATCTTTAGATGTGTTGTGCGGCCCAACCAGAATGTCCGTTCTGATGGAGGAGAGTGGTTTGCATCAGCCGTAGCGTCAGCCATCCCTAATCAGGTGTAATTTGTGACACACAGAACTTAAAGCAGATCAAACAAGGGGAGAATGTGCTGCACCAAAGCACCTACAGTCAGGTCGGCTATTGTTTTTGATGACAACCTCTTTTGAACTGAGCGCTTGGTTGCTTTCTCTGGCCAAGAGAAGAGATTAAACTGCCACTTCTTGGATGTCAGTGGACTGTGCTTGTGTTGACGTTAATCTGTTGCAAATTTGGTTGAGATGAGTTTCTCATATTCTTGTCAGAAATGCTGTTTTTAATGGTTTGTCTTGTTAAAAAAAGTACTGTCAGTAGTAAGCTAGTCAGCTGGGAATGGTAGCGTTTGTAGCTTAGATTAGAACAGATAATCCCACAGTTAAATCCATTCTCTAAACTTTTGCTCTTGTGTTTTGTGGTTTTTGAAAGGTAGGAAAAAAGACCCTCTCCTCCTTAATGTGTCACTGACCCATGCACAACATCCAGGCATGTGCAGAAACCTGCAGCCTGACAGGCCTGCTGTGCCGATCAGTCAGAAGACTGAGGTTCATTCAGGTTATTGCAGTTATAAAACAAGAGTGAGCTGAGTCACCACCATGTCCATCCAATTGGGTATGCAGAGCACATGCACAGCACACAGCTATAAACAAAAGGAGTACCCCTGTAAACTCAATGCATTAGGAGATTAACAGGGTTAGCTGCTGACACTGATCAGAGCTGGAGTCCAATACAGGAGGAAAGAATTGCAGCACCTCCCCTTCCCTCACACACACACACACACACACACACACAAACGCACTCTTAATACCCTTTTCATACACAGCAAAGAGGGTGGAGGTGGGGGTGGGGGTCATTGCACAGAGGATGTTATGGCCAGAGGCTACAATCCTGCTCCAGTCTTCCACGCCGGGCCAGCTAAACTTATCTTGGAGAGAAATAGAGAAAGAGAGCCATCTAGGGAAGAGGGCAGAGAGAACAGGAGAGAGGGGGAGGGGGGAAGGGCGGGAAAGAGAGAGAGGGAGAGAGGAGGAGGAGGAGGAGGGACGAGATCCTGCGCCTGCTCACTGCGAGCGCAGCAAGTGCAGCTTTCATCCGCAGCGGAGAGACTGAGGGAGAGACGGAGAGAGTTTGACTGGCTGTGTGCTGGCTTGACAGCAAAAATACAGAGAGTGTTAGAAAGGGACAGCAGCCAGCCATGTTAGCACACATCCACAGTTACTAGCTCTTCTGCTTTCACCGCACGCTGCAGTTTGCGCGGTGAATATTGCGGTGCAGGTCACCTGCTTCTCTTCTGGGAAAACTGAAGAACCCCGGGGAGGTGTGAATTTCTGGCACAATCGTTCAGCACTGCGGCACCTCGACACAAGCGAAGGAATGTAGCGGGAAAGGTGGGCAAAGTCGAGGATCATCCTTCCAGACTTCGGCCCCTAACTATCCATCTGCCTCTGCACCTACTCCTCCCTTCTTCCCTCCGTGCAGCTCTCCTGCTCTGTGTATGGGAGGTGAGGCTTTAGCGGGTTGTCAGTCAGCATGCGGCGGTGTGAACGGGCAGCTCAGTGCCCACAACACGCTATGGACATCAGACACTCCTCGCTGTACTAATGAAAGGCTTCAAGCTCGCCTGGTAAGGCTGCATGCAGACCTCTTTTCTTCTGATTGTAAGACGTGAGGTGATTTTTCTTTCTGTGTAGCTTTAAGCTTGTCATGTATGCAAGGCACAGCTCAGCCGGGAACAAGACGTCTGTGATCATTTTCTGGTATTTTCACAGACCGTGGCTGTACTGACACATGTTATTCTAAGGCTTCTTGCTCTCTTTGCAGTGTTTGATGGACTGTCAAATATCACTGCACTTTAAAAAGGCACAGTAAATGTATTTGTCTTAATCTGTCCACCTTCAACTGTGCATGTCTCTGATGTCGTGTACATCTCCTGAAAATGCACCTGCGTGTAAAAAAAAAAGCTAGATCAGGACACTGTTAAGCTGTAACCAAAGTGTGTGTATCGAGTGCAGCAAGTGTGAGCTTGTGTGTGTGTTGTTGTTGTTGGTGGGGGGGTTTTTTTTCTGTTTTTTTCCTCACTGTGACTGTGGCGACCCCGCTCTGCTCCCCTCTGGTGGTCTCAGTGTGAGCGGAGCAGCTGAGGAGAAGCACTCACGTGGCCGCCTGGAAAAGAGCAGGCACATGCTCCCTCTCCTGTCTCTCGCAGGCTTTTCCTCTCAACATCCATCCGTGCCATTTTTTTACGTTTCCCTCGTTATCTGACATGAACAAAACCGCAGATCCACGTCCAGGTTGCCCTGCTCTTTCTTTCTTATTCAACCTGTTTCGCTTCAGTTTGTCGGCTCCTCTCCCTGCACTTTTCCCTCCATCCTCCCTCCCTCTTTCCTCTCCATCCCTTGTGTTTGTTTATGCTCCTCCTCCTCCTCTTGCCTGATATTTTTAGAGACGAATTACAGAGCACTGCAGGAGGAGAAAAAAACAGAGGGGGAGCAGTTTCGGCAACGTGCGTCCCGCTTCCTTCATTCTCACTTTTCACGAGGACCTCTTCTTTTCCCTGACGGCTCCGTCTCTCTATCATTCTCTCTCTCTATATTCGTCCGTGTCCCTCTCTCATTTACATCCCTCTTCTTATTTTTTTTGTGCTTCTCAAATCTATCACTTAATCCTCCAAATGTTTTCTTCTTTAGGCTGTGGCTTTGAAAATTTCCTCTCAGTGCTTCGTAAGATTAATCAGACTGAGTGCATACTGTATGTGTGTGTGTGTGTGTGCCAGCATATGTGCCTCTCTGTTTGTATGTGTGTGTGTCAGGCCAGTTCGGGGCCTGTTTATCTTTGTGCAGCACAGAAACACCAATAAACCTGAGTCTGTCGTCACTTAATCTGTTTGCAGCACCCTGATAGACACACGTTACTCCACCACTGAACAGCCATCTGTCCCATAGTCTCCTTTACATGGAGGTGAGCTGTCTGGCTGAGTGGCTGCCTATAGTTTGCATGCAGGCTTTCATGTTATATAACAGCATGTTTTTAGCCATACATGTTTTTTACCTTTTTAATTAAGAATGTGTTTGTAAAAGGTAGTTTCAACAAGCAAAATGGTTCAAATGTTTCTACTCAGCCCGATCAATCTTGAAGCAAATGAAAAATCAATCAAGGAACAAATGATACTGATAAGATATCAGATCCCACATGTGGATTCATCAATGAGAGGATGTAGCTGAAATCTCGCTCCTGATATTACTGCCTATCGGAGCTGCATTCTGTTCTCTCAGGGACAATCTGCGAAATGTTGTGACCTAGAGGTCAAGCCATCAATCAATACCTCAGTCAGCACATTTGTTGTCTGGTGTTATGAATCTCCAGCTGCCGCCGGATGCAGCAGCTTATTTATCTCCACTGGATACACTGGTTTTATCAGTGTTAACTGGTTTAGAGTTCTCTTTGCACTTGATTGAAGCGGACAAAGATTCTTGTCTCTCGGTGCTTTTTTTTTTTTAATAATGCAAAGATATTTGTTCTCACCATTGTATGTCTGCTGAATGAGATTCAGATGAACACAGAGTTCATGCACACAGAACGCTTTGCCTGCATCGTCCTGCAAGATACCACAAATTAATGTAAAGCTGATCCAAAATTCAACACGTGCAGTCTGAATGGCTACTAAAAAATAAGTCTATACAGACAATTTAGCAATTCACATGATTTACCTTATTACATTTCAGAACTTCATGTTTACAACAGTATTTATAGATTACTATTAACACATATGTTGATTAGGATTGATACTCACGTTACTGCCATCTGCCTCAGACATTGAAGTAGATGTTTAAGAACACATTTATGGACAGAGTAGTTGAAATAGTCAATGTTCAGATTTGCATTTGCACTCAGAATTTGTTGAATGTTTTATTTTTTGCTGTTATTTATAATTTATCTCAAACTTCTCAGTTAATATTCAAAACATTGCATCAAAAGGAACCAGCGTAGTTTTGAAATGATCATTCGGGCCGTTGAAAACAGCAACAAAAAAAAAAGCATCTTAAGTGATGTGCTGTGGGTTGATGTGAGGGGAAGCGAGTGTCAAAGAGTTTCCCGATTTGAAACCAGGCAGCCCTGTTGGGTGCATGTTTGTCACAGTGCGTGCTGTGATTGAGAGTCAGCGAGGGGGGATATTTTTTGCAGCATTACTTACTTGTCAGAAGACAAGAAAGAGATAAGAGGAGAGGGAGACTGAGAGGCCGTGTGTGCGTGTGCATGCGTGCGAGTGAGTGCGAGAGGGAGATTGCTCAGGATTTGGCAGTGGCCCCAGTGTGGGGATGTTTGCTCTTGATATGACATTTGGTGTGACTTAAATCTGCTCACAAAGACACACACACACGCACACACACACACACAGTTGCAGTGAGATGCAGATGTGCACACACAGCCAACGGCAGCAGCTGTAGCAACAGCAAGGCACTGACAGCAGGCTGGAGCTGGAGCTTACTCTCTGCACGTGGCACCGCGGACTAGCCGCTTGTTGCTGCAGGACAGTTGGACAGACTGAGTGCAGACTTGCATACATAAACGCCTCTGTGTGTTTTTATCCCTAACTCGCCTGACAAAATGTTCGGCTCCTTTGTCGTATGGTTTCGTTGCCAGTCAGAGCAGGTGTAGCAGCTGCAGCGTTCATGTCGTGGTCCCGGCGGTGGAGCAAAGGAGCAGAACTCTGCAGAGGAGACTTCCTACCATGATTTCTGCTTTTATATCCCCGTGAGACTGCAGCTTTAAGCTCCGTCACAGCCACGAGTGTGCGTGCGTTAACACACACACACACACACACACATACGCATGTGCTGTGTGCAAATTCAAAAAGTCATACATGCTGTCATACACTCAAACGGAACATCAAAGGCATTTTGAAACTCATAATATTCACCATATAGGCACAGATGCTTCAGATCTTCACATGCATACATGCAGTCCACATTCCCAGGCGGATGCCATCCACCGCTGAGCCTCTAATATCTCTCTGGGCTATTTTAAACTGACTTGAAAATTGTGGCTCCCAGGCCTCTGCACCAAGAAGATTCATTTCAATATGTAAAGTATTAGAGAGGGAGAAGGGGAAAAAAAAAAAACCTGCAGTAATTGTGTGAGAGCTGCTGGTTGATCAGATAGTCCTCTAGATTCACTTTGGTCATCTGAAGAGATTATTAAACGCCTTCCTGTAAGCTGAACAATTTCTACTTGCCCTGTAAACAAAATTATGAAATGGCCACAGCTGGGAGTCTGTTGGGAATGGACCGGGAGGCTCAGAACCAACTGCTGCCTCGCAGATAACGCACTGCACCATCAGACCGGGCCACAATGGACGAAGTTCACAGCAGGGGGCTCTGCGGCGAAGAGAAACCGCAGAATTGTTTCCCGCCCGGCCGCAGATTATTAACTCCCTCTCTCTTGTCCCCTGTCCTCATTTCTTTTTTTTTTTTTCCATTACGGCATTTTTCCCCACAAGCCATTTGTCATCGCTGATTACGCTCTATATTGTTCCCAGAAACACTCTGCTGTCTCCCAGTATAACCAACTTCTTTCTCTATCTTTGGGATTGAGAGGATTTAGAGATGATGCATTGGGTTTCGCAATGATTAATAAAGTCACTGAAGAAAACAGCTGCCTGCAAAGCGCTGAAGGATTAAGGAATTGTATCTAATTTGGCATTAAGTGATCATGTTGACAATAAAGGAGACACGCAAAGCTGCTCACATTTGCGTAGATCCTACAGAAAACACAGAATGTATTGATTGAAATATTAAATCAACATACAGACAGATGGATTTTTTAAGGGCCACTCTTATAACATCAGTCATGTCTTGCTGTGGGAGGGAAGGTCCCTGCTTCCCTCTGCCTCCATCAGCCTCATTATTAATGGCCTGGAAGCAGCGTTCAGGGACAGACAGCCATGTGTACCTCTCCCTGATGAACGTCTGTTGAAAAGACATCGCATTAGCGGTCCATACACTTGCCTCTCAAACGAAGCCTGTTCAAACAATAAGGCCATTTTCCATTAAGTTTTTTAAGAAGCACAATGAGAAACAATCCCCTCCTCCCCATTTTCAATCTGTTACTGTACACAAGGGGAAAAAATGACTCCCTGCTCACATTCCCCAGTTCCCCATTACATTTTAACATGTTGCTGTATATAGAGGTGCAACATAACTGTTTTCATATAATATATAAGCTGTTTTTTGTATTTAATCTCTGTTTGTGACACTTAAGCAGTCCATATTATACCTTATACATCTGTAGATTGTTGCAAACATCTATTACTACTACTGTGTTTTATTACGCTTGCTAACCTTTAGAATAAACAGCTTAATGTGGAAAGTGACATTTAGATGGCAGGAAATTACTTTTTCTTTTCAAATGTTTCTCTAAGTTAAATATTTATGTTTAAATTTTTTTTCACCATTTAGAAAAACATGCATATTAACAAATAACCTCTGATGACGATTTACTATTCCATACATTTACTTTCCTTATCGATTAATCTGCAGCTTTTATTCATAATCATTTGATAAATCAGCTGTTTTTTTGTCTGCATAATTGGCATATGGTGGTAAAATTGCCACTAACATTTCTTAGAGCACAACTTCATAGATTTGTTTCACTTGAATTAAACAAGCAACAGTCCAAATCCAAAGATATTCATACGGTATTCACTTGGTAAACAGTTGGAAAATGGGTTCAAGCAAAAGAAGAAGCTGAATTCCTCCACACTGTCAGCACTGTTAGCACGTTTATATTAGAGATGCAGCTTTTCAGTTGAAGCCTTTTTTTGAAAGTGAAATTCAACTTCTCATAAAAGCCATTTAAATTGTTAACAGAACCCTGCATTTCCTCATTGTTACCAGAAAAGAAAATGAATATCAATGGAACACAGTCACTGTTTTTTGACCGGACAAACACCTGTAAATAGATTTGCACTAATGGAGCCCATAATGGCACCAGAAGCTCTGAGATAAAACTCTTTATAAAAGCAAAAATAGCTGTATGTAAACACATTAGAGAGCAGTGAGGCTGATGCATGTTTGTCCCTTTGAGAAAGATCAAACTAAAGAGCTTCAAAGCCTCCGATGTGGGCTGTTTTCTGGTGGAGGTCAGTGATATCTGACTCACAAAGTACAATCTGGAAAATTTAAGGTCTAAGATTTTACATAAATACAGATAGATACAAGTATATAATCAGTGGACCCTCTAATATAAGACTGTAACTTTGGACTGAGGCCTCGATGAATGACTCAGCATTCAGACAAAGGAGACAGCAGGGAGTCAGTTTGTGCCACAGTTGTGTCGAGTAAATGTGGACCAGCCGCTGATTAATGCTTTTTAAGGTGAAGTAAACAACACAAGCTTTAAGTTATGTTGCATTTTTGACAAATTACAAGGTTTATGAAGATGCTTAATGACTTTATTGAGAAGAATTTGTCTTAGGAGTAAAGTACAGGAAGTGTCGTGTGTGGGATAAGGACTTTTTCTTTAACTATTAGAGAGCAAATCATCCAATACTTAGATTCAACAGCTTGAAGAAATGACTATTAAAGTGATTGCATATTTATGATTTGTTCATTGATTCATCACTTAACAATCATTTTTAGGTTTTTTTTCATGATTAAATCAAACTGCATCACACTGTTTTGCCATTTCTTTGAGACATTTCTCATCCAGTCATCCGGCAACTCTCCTCGGTGCAAAAGCTGCATTTCTAAAAAATCTAAAAAAATCCTCACACTAGTATCACGATCGCTCGCTTTCTGTCTCTCTGCCCCTCGCCCTCTCTCTGCCCTCTGCTCTTTGTCACCCAGCCTTCCTCCTTCCGCCTGTATATCCCCTGCAGATGGCGGTGGACGCGTCCCCTCCCACTGGGACAACGTGTTCCACACAGGGGCTTAATCCGGTTGCTAGTTTCCTGTCCCCTCCTGTCTCTCTCTCACATCTCCACTAAGTCCTTGAATTACCTCACCGGACAGAGTTGTGCTCTTGAATTTAAATCAGTGTGTTTAATTATAGCTGCTTTTTAAACAGGCTCTTGTACCCAGAGGTACAGCAGGTCGTAGCCTCAATGAGAACCCAAAATTTGTCACAGGCCTGACTATGTTCGGTTGCCACACTTTGAGGATAATTAAGAATTTTAATTAAGTCGGGGACTAAATGCTTAAGTTACCCTCGTGGGATTTGATTTTAATAGTTATTTTGGAAAAGGTGTACAGTGACATGCAGTGGTTTCACTCTGTATTCTCCTGTTTTTGTACTTTGCTGAGTGTCGTGCCTCGATCTTTTGAACTCTCTTCTTGCTGTGACTCAAAAAAAAGGAGATATGAGCTGTCTGGGTCCTTTAGATGTGACTCCTTTCACTCCGAACATGTTCGCAGCAATGTGCACTTAAACTCCAGGGCTCTGTGGATAATTAATTGTGTGTGTGTGTGTTCATGCTTTATGCAGCAGCGTCGCCTCATCACGCAAACACACACACAAACACACACACACACACACCTTCCCTCCTGCTCTCCCTCTCTCCGTCTAGTTGGGAACACTTTAAAGTGGCGGTGCACATGAATGGCTTGACTGGCTGCCATGGCAACTGCACGGCAGAGACACAGTCAGGCTGACGGACATTTCCGACCCAGCCAGGCGTTGCCACATTGATGTTGCCACGGCAACTTGGTAAACAGCACGCCTTCTTTTCTCAGAAAGATGGAGACGTTTGTTGGAGTCTGTAACATTTCGGGGCGTTTTCAGCTCGAAACGACTCCAGAATTAATCGTGAAAGAAAAAAAAAAGAGAAACTGAAGCTGTTCGAGCCTGTCGAGCGTGTCAGTCATCAGTGAGGAAGATGAATGACTCAACAACTCGCTGCTCACGGCCATTCAGTAAACACCACGTCTCTGAGTGCGTGGTCAATTTGACCATGTGTGTGTCCCCGTGGTGCGACAACAATGAGGACAGAGGTCTTCTAAGTAGGTCACTTGTTGGTGTGAGGCTGGGCAGGCTTATCTGGGCACTCAGCGGTCCGGCTCAGCGGACCAGCTCCCTTTGTTCCCCGGCACGGCTCCGCTCGGCGCTCCCACAGAGGCAGCCAGCCCTGCTGCAGCCCCCGGGGTCAGGTCTTTCCAACGGCACTGCCCAGGGTTTCATTCACTTCCTTACAGAGGAACGGAGGTGATTACTGACTAATCTTTATGTGTGTGTGTGTTAAATGGTTCATGGGAATAATCACTGTTGGTTCAGGGTTAATAAGATGTCACTCATAAAAAGGAGCGAGCAGCGGAAAAGCTGTCCATCTCATTATTAGCGCGTTGTGTAAGTTTGATTTGAACAAGTAAATAACACTGTAGCCGTCTTCTTTATTAACAGAAGCTTTTATGGACGCATCAATTAGTTGATAACATGCTGCAGTAAGTGTGTCATCCATCATAGGACATGTAACCCTTGTTTTACACAGTTCATGCAAGTGTAGGAGACGTTTTCTTGCAAAAGCTGACTCACATTAATGTTTGAAAGAAGGTCTCATCCAACTTGTTTACAGGCCTCAGGTCACTAAATCCCAGTAAGTGAATATATTTACATTTTTCAACTTAAAATAACACATTTAGAAGAACACATTGTGTACAAAAGAGGATTTAACAGCACACCCACAGTCTAAACGTGTTATGTGACGTTCCAAATGATATTTTGCTTTAGATGTATGCAATCTTAATATTTTAATCTGTATTATGTAGCTTTTTCACAGCAAACATTTTGTCTTATCATAGTAGGTAACATAAGCATTTATTCAGTTGTTGTGGTAAGACATGACATTAAAACAGTTTCCAACCAGCTGTTTTTTAGGCACTTTTTAAATTTTGCATGAAAATAAAACTCAGAAACAACTCCAAGTATCTCAAAAAGTTTTTATAGCTGAGTAGGAAAAGTGGATGTATCAGTGAAAACAAGCCTAAAAACTTGCACAAGCTTCTACTAGGAGGAAACTATTTCTTATACAAATACATAAATGCAATGGCATTGCATGGCAGTGCAGAGACTTCTGCTTTAATTTGCATTTTCTTTTTCCAGTTTTCTGGAAATTTGGTTAATTGTAAATATTGATGAAAACCTGATAAGCGTGACAGTCAGCCAGCGTGAACAATTTCAGAACCCTAAAGATGAACATATTTATCCATAATCCATTATTATTGTCTTATAGTGACATGTTAAAGCGTCATCCTGAAGATTTTCTATCAAACAAAGTCAGTAAATTTTTAAAACTGCTATAGAATGAAATAGGTTTGGATGATTTACTCAGTTTGAACATCTTAAAAGAAAACATAGCCAGTGAAAAAAATACGTAATTGTCACAGATTTCAAGTAAAGGGGGCAGCTGGTTCATCTAAAGTTGAAATCAAAATTTCTGTGTAAATGAAGAGGTATTTTTAGTTACTGCTGTCGTCATTTCTTTACATACAAAGTAAATATCAGTGAAATCATGTGACAGAAGTGTTTCACACTGCAGCAGGAATGAGTCATGACCAAAGTTGAGCTTGGCAATGTGTTAAAATTCAGTTTGACTGCTTCAGGCTCTGGATGACATACAGAAATAGAGGGTAATGATGCACAGAGGAGAAGATTTTTTCTGTCCTTTATTTATTTGTGCATGCCACTCAGTTGAAAGCACAGAATACCTGAGTAGGTTTTATTTTGAATGGAGATTCTTATTATTTGTCAAATATAAGCAGAGATGAGACAAACATGTAATGTTACAAGTTTAGCAACATTTGAATTTACAGAAAAAACACTTTCTTGACAAAGTGTGATGCCAAGTTCAAAAATATCATTTAGATTTTTGACAGATGTATATGTGAGATATGTTCATTTTGCTTTTTTTTACCTAAGAAAAAGTTATTTACTTTGCCTGATTTTTTTTTTTTTCATTTAGGAAGCTAATTTCTCTTCATTTTTAGTATTCAGAGGAAATAAACTTAGTTAATGTGCCTGTGTGAAAGTAAAACCATGAATTTTGCTCACCACAAAGACTGGTCTAGCTTATTGTGCGATTAAGAGGGAGCTTCGAATGTAAAGTGACCTGAATGCCGGTGATGTCAGCCCCTCCATTCATGAAACACATGAATAATTGAGGAAGCGGCAGGCTCAGTGCACCAGCACCAAGTAGAGGTGGAATGCAAAGTGAAAGCCATCTCCTTCCTCATTTGCTTCGTCTCTGTCTCTCACCCTCTCTCTCTCTCTCTCTCTCTCTCTCTCTATCTGCTCTCACACTCACCCTCAATCTCTTTCCATCAATTGTCGGTCTGCAGCCATGAAATTCTGTGAACGAGGGACTGAAATCGCGAGAGCTTTGCTCTGATACTAGCAGATGCACTAATCAGGCAGACGATCCGAAAGGCTGGGAGAGCACAGGAAGAAAAAGGGGGAATAAAAAAGTGCAGGTTGGTGGAAAGAATGCAAGCTTATCAGCCTCAATTAGACAAAGAGGAAGAGAGCGGATGATAGGAAGAGGGGGGAAAAAAGACACAGCCTCATCCCAGCTCCACTGGTTTCTCTCCATTCTGTCAGGAAAAAGCGTTCTTTTTATCTCCGTCTGCTGCGTCCGCTTCCTCCTCCTTTTCCCCCCCCATCCTCCTGGCATGCTCCAGAACTCATCCACCCTCCTCCCTTTTATCCCAACCCCCCCACCCCCCACCCCCAGCCCTTCCAACTCCTCTCCTTCCTCCTCTGCCTCATCCACGGCTCCCGCTGCGTGAATGAAGCCGTTTGAAAAGGGCTGATCGCTGCGGAGCGGCTCTCTACATGGCTACGACCAGGTTAGTGCCGGGAACAACAGCC
Organism: Ctenochaetus hawaiiensis; assembly: GCA_029783645.1. NCBI lineage: Eukaryota > Metazoa > Chordata > Actinopteri > Acanthuriformes > Acanthuridae > Ctenochaetus > Ctenochaetus hawaiiensis. The sequence goes on from JAPZDY010000024.1 coordinate 7,928,012, forward strand.
TGCGTACCTGCCTGCCATTCAGGCACTACGACATGATGTCTGCATAATGATTATTTTCCCTGCTTGGCAAGATCAGCATGTACTATCTAAAAGGAGAGTCCAAGGGGAGGACAGCTGCATCTCAGACCACCAATGCCTCTTCTTTGGCAGGTGGTGTTAAGGGCGATTTAAGCTGGTTATTAGGAGATCAGAGCTGGCCGGGGGAAGATCAGTGGCCCTAAGCCTGCTGAAGAAAATCTCCCTGCCTGCCTCTCCCTCTCTCTCCCTCTCTCCATTTCTCTGTCCAACTACCTTTCTTTCTTTCTTTACACTGAGAGAGAAAGGAAAGTGCAGGACGCAGTTCTTGGGATGATCCGCTGGATGAACAGCTCATTACCGCGGGCTGACTACGAGGACATGGTTGTGTTTGAGTGTGTGACGGTGGCCAACGAGGGCTGCCGCTGCCTCGAGGGCTGCTACGGCGAGGTGTTAAGAGACTGTGTCTTTCAGCAGCGGTATGGCGGGCTCTTCGATGCATGTTAGTGCCAGTTTGTGAGCGTGTGCAGAGAGCGTGGATGGATGGGTGGGGTAGGATGGCTTTGGGTTACATAATACGCACGGCTCTTTTTGAGTTTGTAGTATTTGGTGGATTTAGATGCGTGGCGCTGCTCAGGTGATCATTTAAGCAAAAAAAAAAAATAGAGATGATTGCATGTATTTCTGCAGTGCGTGGGCGTATGTGTCCGCACGCATGCCCATGTTTATGTCTGCAGCTGTGTACTGTATGCGCATTCCTGTGTGTGCATGCGCAGTGGCTGCTGCTGCCGAGCGTGGTCTTCCTCATGGCCTTTTCAAACCAAGCCGAGCTGAAGGGCCACTGCCAGATGGGTATTTTCCAGGATCAGCAAAACTGTGAAAACAAGCGGGGCCTTTAGAAAGGCCCGGAACTCTGTTCTATTGTGAAGCTGAACGACTGGACAGCTTGAGCCGCTTGGATTTAGAGCTTTAGAGCTTATTTAAAGAAAAGACTGTAACAAAGTGGCGCAAGCAGCATGCTTGTTACTCTTGTATATATTTTTTTTCTTTGACTCTGCACGTAGGAAGCTGACCTATTTTGAGTGACTCTGACATGAGAGGGTCCTGTCTGTTCAACACCTTGAAGTCAGTGTGTGTCTCCCTGTGCAGAGCTCTGTAGTGCAGATGAGCTCTGTGCTCGAGCCTTTGGGAACGATCCCTCTTGCACTGTATGCAAATGAACATGCTGTGCTGCACAAAATATGAGATTTTAGTGTTTTAATAATCCAGAAAGATATAAATAATTATAGATGCAGTACATTTGAATCAAAATAAAGCTGAGATGTACTTTCTGTAACCCCAAAATGTTACAGCAATGGGTTACAACAAGCTCCTCTCTTATATTGTTTTTTCTCTGTTTAGTTTTGGAGCTATTTGAGTAAATTCTTGAGTTATTATTCTTTATATGATAAAACAAGTCAACAACAAGTCATTCATTGTTATCTTCTCTAATTGGCACCAGGATAGTCATTTAAACTGCAGTATTATTTCTAAGTTTACAATGCACAGCACCAATGCCACACATTTCACTGGCTGTCAAACTTTGGTTATTAAACAATGTGATAAACAGTTTCAAATGGCTTTCATGGCTACAAGTTTAAACAAGTTTATAAATTGAAACTGCTCACTTTTATTCTTCAAGCAAAAACCTACTTGTATGTAATTATATTTAAGGTAAATCAAGTTTCAAACTTCCTTGAGACATCAGGGAAAATAGTCATTTGGAGCATCTTATCATGCATGTTCGAACTAACAGAACAAAGAAACTGCAAACAACAAAAGTATGTATCCTGGAGTACAGAAAGGTGATATAAAATATTAATAACCACACATGTAAATAAAACATTTTATATCAGTTAGTTCAGAAATCAACCATTGAATGTGCACAAACAAAACCCTGATGGACCGTTTGCATTGTCTGCCACTGTGCCTCCCTGCTGTATTTCCCGCTCAGACTGAATTTCAAACAACAGAGCTGGTGAAGTATTTTTAGTCAGACACTCTGAATATTTAAACCTCTCTCTCTCTCTCTCTCTCTCTCTCTCGCTCTCTCTCTCTCTCTTTTCACTGTTGCTATAGTGATGTTCATTCTAGGCTGAGTTTTGTTTTTGATATTTGTGGTCATGTGGGCGGTGCTCTCCATGAAATGGCTTTTTAATTG
>JAPZDY010000024.1:7930550-7953963 GCA_029783645.1 Ctenochaetus hawaiiensis
GTCATGTGGGCGGTGCTCTCCATGAAATGGCTTTTTAATTGTTAAATTGTTTGTCAATTCTCTCTCTCTCTCTCTCTCTCTCTCTCTCTCTCTCTCTCTCTCTACGGTGCATCATTGAAGTCTTTGGACCACATATTCAATGCAGCCCCATAACTCAATAGATAATCTGAGTGCTGTTAACAACAAAACAGTTTGCATGAGTACGTGTTCCCATCCCATCAAGGGCTTTTAGGCTGAAGAGACTGTTGTATTGTTTGTTATTGTTACACCCAAAGGCAGATTGTCCTTAATGGCATCCCAAATTATTATTATTATGTCATATGTTTGTTTGGATTTGTTTTTGTACTAATAGAGAGCTACTTTACAGGTAGCAACAGATGTGTCTTTTGTTCTACAGCTGAATAACTCATTATGCCTTTTCATTGAATTCCCCGAGCGTTACAGTCCAGAGATAAAGCGTCGGCAGGTATTCTCGCTTTGTGTCAAACTCTCCGTGTTTCGTTTCATGAAGCCATTTCCAACAAAGCAGCCGTGATAGAAGCCTTTGTCTGCTCCTCGGCAGGCGAGCGTCATCTGCGTGTTCGCTCTATCCACACCACCATGCCGGTTCAAAGAGCAAACTGTTGTGTGAATGGCTGATATCGGGCTTAGTCATCCATTTGCTGATGATGGAGCCGTGTCCCTATTGTTTACCGCCATGTATCTGGAAAGCTGAGGTGATCTGTGAATTCCTCATCTGCTAAAAACAACAAGTGGGGGTTCCCGTACCGGAGGAAATGCTGTCACTTTCTGGGCAGAGGGGAAGTATGAGGGGTGATCCTGGTGTTGTAACTTGTTCAGCTTTATGTAACAGTTTTGATTTCCTCTTCTATTCTTCCAGTTAGCTTTTTGTTAATGAAGCAAAGCTCTCAATTATAAAAGGTATTGATCCTCAGGAAGCCTTTATATTTCTTCCTTACAAATTATAGCCATTATTTGTTTATCTAGTTTATCTAGTTTTAATCTCAATTTCATGTTTAATCAAAACCCCTTTGGCCAAAAAGAGGCTGAATCGCTGGTTAAACAATGCCATTATACATGACAAAACAATCAAAAATTGTGGCTTTCTTGTGTAATTTATGACATAACAGGGCTTAAATTTGACCTGGCACTGAACCTTAAACCGGCCAAGTGTTGCACGTATCATTTTGAATGTGTTTGTTCCTGAGCATACAATGAAAGCTGACTGAGACATCATAAACCAAGCTAGGATACGTCATAAAGTGTGGTCCTTGTGATGTTTGCAGGACAACATGCAGTGGTGTAGTTGCTGTAGAGTTGACCATAGCTGTGTGCAGTATGTCTTGTGTTTAAATGTTTTATATTTTGTGGCATTGACTCTTGGGATAAATGGGACCTTATGAAAGACCACAATATGTTATATGTGATCCAGCAGTTCTAAGTTTAAGCTGAATAAGAATTGTCTTAGAAAAGATCATTTGTAGCTGATGGGCGTAATATTTCTAATAGATATAAAGTTAATACAGCCATCTGTTTGTTCATAAAACACAACAAACTGACACACCTATCATGGTATGAAACTGTCAGTACTCTGCTAATGAGACATGTTGGTCCTTTTGTCAGGCTGGATCCTGTCCTGGTAGACAATGCCAGTTGTCAACAGTGTGCAGAACTTTACTTACAATGAGCTTTGAGCCTAATCATCACATATATGTGTTGTCACCCCCCGTAATCGAGGTGCTAAAGTGGAGTAGAGAGACAGTAGCAGCTTATACTTAAGTTTTTGTTGTTGTTGTTGTGACCCAGCTTGTGTGGGATATCACCTTTTTTATGTTTCCATTTGGACAAACTCAAAAAAGTGAACTAGAGTTTTACCTTTTGGAGCATAAAACCTGTTGCTGGAGCAGTTTTACAAGAATACATTATGGTAGTCTTTCTCGGAAGTCGAAATTTATTGTGCAACTACAGTGTACCAGAGAAACCAAAGTGTATCTGTAAGTGAAGCTATGAGCACAGTATGGTCTGTGTACCTCTACACAGGATGACAATACTAAATATGGCCCAGTATGTGCCTGAGTTACACCTTTTGAGAGTTTACTTAGTGGTATTGTTTTCAAGAATGTACCGTTTTGTACTTCCAACTTCAGATTGACAAGAAAAACCCAAAAGGAGACTGATGTCTTTGGATGAGACGTTTAGAATGGCCACAAGCAAATATACAGCATGTGTAATAAGGCAGCTGCCACATATGATTAAGAAATCATCCTGGGAGGAGATGACCCGTTTTATTAATGTGTTGCTCTGCCGAACTGTGGCTCAGTGTAAGAAATGGTTCAGTGATACTCGACAAACAGAACTACAGGGCAGCCTGACATGCAGATGGAGCTACAGTTAATGGCAGCCATATACATTATAGCCATGTACTATATGTACACTACATCCACCCCCATTACCATCTGTAGCTTGGTAGAATCCATAGTTAAATATAATACATGAAGTTCAGTGCAATCAGAGAAAAAATATCCAGACTTGGTCTTAATGTACCACATTTAAGTAGATGTCTTTATGGATTATTTGTGGCCAAAAATAGAAAGTAAACTAAGTTTTATGTCCTTGTTTTTTGATGTCAAACTTTGATTGGGTCTTTATCTAATTTGTTGCTATGGGAACAGCCCTCGGCGTGCAGTATTTTGTAGGGGCCATTGTTCCTGAAATAATAAAAACATCTTTGCTTACATCATTTTTTTCAATTACAATTAATAATCAGTAGCAGAGCAAATACTCTATATTTAATCATAATGCTGATTTTTTTTCAGGACCTCTATTAACAAACTTGATCATTGGACAAGTTTTGAAAGCACCTCTGCTAAGAAGTATCATGAGGAAAACCAGGTCATTTTTTTTCTGTCCCAACAGCACTGATGCAGTGTTAACACTAATACATGCAAAGAAAGCAAGACTGACATTTTTCCATACCTGAACTACACAGATTTGTGTTTGTAATGCATGTATGTGTAACCCAGACAGGCTCCTGGCTCAGACAGAGATTATCACACAAGCTAAGCATCAATGTACGATGTGCCTTTTACCATCATACTGAGGATTTGTACACAGACTTCATACACCAGTGGATGATGCACACCACTTGTTAATAAAGTCTAACAGGAACCTGCAGATTTTAAAGTGCAGCTCTGCAGAAAGTAGTAATAATATCTTTAATTCTAATCATACATGTCACAATTACCATCTTCCTAAAAAGAAATCCAGCAAATTTACCCCTTGTGAAGGTAGAAATTAATAATCAGTAGTCAGTACACAGTGTGCAGAACAGTCAATATGATAATCCACTGTAAAATAATGTGAGAGGTACCACAGCGTACCAGATGTGCATTATCTGCTCCCCTGCATTAAGCAGATGTGCAGACCCTGTGTTGTCCTTGCCATTTAGCAACCGGCAAAGCACACCCTGACGGTCGGATGGGGGCTGTCAACGCTGCCCCTCATGATTCACTGCCCTGAGCTGCTTTGAAGTCCCGAATGTAACAGCAGATCAGTAATTCATGGCCAGTAACAGCAGCCATTGGCTGGCAGTGACGTAATGGCTTGCATAACGCCTTGTCAAGTAACTGTGCCTGGCGGGCGCCCTGCCACAGAGATCACTTACAGGGCCTTTTGTTAGCTTCTGTCATTATGAGGAGAAGGCTTCTCGCTAAGCCAATGGTGTGTGTGCGCCTGTGTGTGTGTGTGTAAAAAAAAAGAGAGTGTCTAGTGCTGGAACAGAGGCTACCTGATAGGTACTTGGTGATGGAAGGACAGGGACTACCTGACTTTTAGGACAATAGCCCAACTGAGTTATTAAAGGAAATCCCCTCATTAAAGTCAACTTGTAACTTAGTCTGAGATAATCTAATCATATATTTTAGGCCTAAATTAATAGCCAGAACAGTTCTTCCACTTGGCATTGAGCCGCTGATCATTTAATCTTCCAGAGTGGCTCTGCTACAGCCAAAGAAACAGTTTCGGGGTGAAAAAAAGGCCCATAATTATTTTAACGGCTCACATTTTACAGGGTTTGAAGTAAACAGCTCAATAAATATCACCACTGAGACGACAAGATTCAAGATTTTTTTTCAACTTTAGTACATTTCTTAATCAGATTGGCAGTGGGCTCAAGAACAAACATATTGATTTCCTCGTTACTCTTAAAGTGTTGCATTAGTGAGAAAATCCTCAGGTTATGTGTGACAGTGTCCTGCTACTGCTGCTGTTGTTGTTGTTGTTGCTGGTTTCCCATATTAGCTTAGCTGTTATTAGCCAGGTTAGCACATGGTGCTTCAAGCCTGTTAAGCCTCAAGTGATGTAAGCATGAGGAAACAGTGTATGTGTTGTTTTGTTGTCCGCTCTGATCCCTCAACCGGTAACGTTACCTTGCATGGTTTTTACTTTGATGCACTAAATGAGTTTTTCGATATTTGTTGTGGAAGAATTGATTGTACTGTATCTCAACTTCTGCTGTCAGAATAGAAACCATCAGAGTTACTTTGTGGATGATGTTCTCATCCCTTTTCTCTCTCTTTTCTTTTAGCACTGCCAGTAACTCAAACAAGAGCACACCTGCCTGCTCACCAGTCCTGCGTAAACGCTCGCGCTCTCCCACACCACAGAGCCCGGAGGGTGAGAATATGGTCGAGAAGGGTTCGGACCACTCCTCGGACAAATCCCCCTCCACGCCTGAGCAGGTTGTCCAGAGAACGTACTCCCTGCAGTCAGCAAGAAGCGGGGGAAAGAACTCAAAGGTGAGTGACCAGGAGACGCTCATGTTTCACCTGTTTGACACACGTGTTTGGTGCCTGTTTGTTAAAAATGAATTCTTGAAGTTTTGTGCACTTTTACTGGAAAATAAAATGTTAAATGTCTGGCTCTCAGCTAGTCGAACGCTTGACAATTTGTCATTTCCCCTGAAAAGAGTTGTCACTGTAGGAGACAGGGATTCCCGGTAGAAAACAATCATATAGCACTTCGTCCTTCACAAAGCTGTATAAACATTTTCACAGAATAGATGTCGAGAAAAGCTTCACTGAAGGGCCAATATTACACACATGGATAGACTGGTCAGGAACAGGCTTAAGACACTTCTTTAAAACTGAGTTGTAAGGCCAAAAGAATAGAGAATATTACATATGTGACAATCAGGGAGACATATTTGATTAATGGAAACACTTCATGCTTTTTTCGCACACGCACACATGACCGCCTGACTCAAAAACAAACACATATGTGTCTCTTTCAAAGTTAAAGAACATATTACATTCACTTAAATGCTTATAACAGGAGTAAGAGTGAGAGTGCATGTAAAAGACCTGAACCACCTACATATTTATTCATGATAGGATGACATTTGATCCCTTTCTTGTTTCAAGTAGAATCAGATCAGACAGACCGGAGTGAAGTGAGGTTCACAGCTGAGTGTTTTTCCTTGATGCTCCATAGTGATTTCACATGGATCAGTAACATCATACTGTTATTATGTGACTAGTCGTTGAGATTATTTGGCATCTCTTGCCGTCACACATGCAGCCATTCATAAACACGTCAGCCCAGCTGTAGTCCCCTTTTTCCCAGCGCAGTGACGTACCCTTTATGATTGGTTATTGACTTGATATGTAACTAGTGAGCTGCAGCTATCACCCCCCTCCCCTCCCCCTACAGAAAAGACTGCACCCTCCTCTCCATTTCAGCTTTTCATTTTTGCATCCCATATTCTCCCAAGCCCTTTACTCTCTCTATCCTTTCCTTAAATACCATTAATTGATTAACAGGACAGAAGAGTATTGAAATGCTGAAGTGAAACAATTCTATATACATTCATGTATTTACTCACCATCAGTTTAAATCAATGATAAAAATTCTGCAGGGATGCAGTCTGCTGCATGTGGTTATGGTTAGGGCTTTTTATAAAGTGCAGTAACTAACAAACAGCATGTCTTTAACAAAGCACTGTTATATCCAAGTTACTTCAGTAAGGAAATAAAAGTAATACAATACATTTCTGAACCTAACTGTAAAATTAGCATATTAAGTAAAACCAGACGCTCCAAATGACATTTGTTTTGATTTTGCCCTTTCTGTTTTTTTCTCTGCATCATGTAAACATATTTTTATAACACGATGCAAAGACAGAAGGGCTGCAACCAGAGATGTCACCATACCAGGAATTTAGGGTTGATACCAATTAAATATCAAGATTCTTTATATCCAAATCACAACTGTGATAAAATATAAAAATAAAATTATTCATCTTATGTACTTCAGCACATAAGAACACACTTACACCTCTGTGCAAACAGGGGTTTCAGATTTATGGCACAGCTCTAGATCATTATCTGTAGATATTTTTGTAGAATGATAATCTTACATTTCGATATCTAATGTCACAGACTAAATCTTAAAGACAGCAGCATACTGCTTTGAGCTACAATCAGAGCAAAGAGCTTAAAGAATTTCCAGCCTTCATCTTAAAGTTCAGTGGCTTCATTTGCATACTAGCGTTTTTTATTATTAATCCACAATGATCCGTCTCAAACACAAAGTAACTTACTTACATTTGCAATTATTACTATTTATTTATTTATCTATTTATTTATTTATTTATTTATTTTGATAAGCTGAATCTGTCGCCGGCATTGTTACTTTACTTGTTATCAACTTTTTTTTATGTTCTTCTTTTTCTGCACTGGTAGGTGTTCTTCTTTTACAAAATAACAGCAGCCTAGAACACACTTAAAGTAAGTGCTGCCCTCTTGAGGTCCAGCAGAATTGCATCCCTTCTACCTGCAGACCTTCAGAAAAAACAGGTGCAGTCACGTTTTCAGAACTGTGATCTAAACTTTATGCCAAAGTGTGACATCCCTGGCTGCAAGGAAAGATTATTTTCATTATCAGTCAATTTGTCAGTTGTTTTCATGATTAATCCATAAATCATTTGCTTGATAAAGTTTCAAAAAACCAAGTCTAAAAACCCAGAGATACTTTATTTGTTACCATAAATGACAAAAAAGCAGCAAATCCTCACAGTTAAGAAGCTGAAACCAATAAAGCCAACAAACAACAAACTTAAACAATTATAAATTTCAACTAATTGTTGATAATTAGTTAGTTAAGTTAATTGTTGACAGTGAACCTAGTCTTAGACAGCAAGAAGAACTTTGTGTTGTTGACAGTTTGCTTGTGTTTTAAGTTTTTCCAGGTTACTTAATACAAAAAAGCATTTGTCACTTTGCAGACAAACCTGTTCAACATAGCTGTTTTAATTAATTCAAACTCATAAGTTAGAGCAAAGCAGAAATCAAGCCCTTGCGTTTGATAACCTGCCAAACTCTCACTCACAGGAAACCATAATAATTAACAGAAAAAAACTGCAACCTAAATGACTGTTCAGGTGTTGTAGCTGCTGTCCTCCCCCTCATCTGCATCTCCGCCTCCCAACCGAACTCAGTGATGGATTTGATCTTTTTTAGGTTATATCGCAGAAGGAGCATGTGGCTCTTACGTTTTGTACGCTCACAACTTTCATCTGAGCTTCCAAAATGTGAAACAAACCATGTCACTCCCGTTAACCTTCTCATTCTGCCCTCATCTGTTTATTCTAACACCTGTTGGTTTTGTCTCCTTTTCTTTCGCCATTTTTTTTGTCTCCACAACACAGCGTGCACGCCTTCTCTCTTTGCTGCGGCTGCTACATGCCATATGATAACGTGTGCCATCTGATAATGACTGTTCAGCTCTTCTGTTTGTACTTTCAGCTGTTTCTTCTTGCAGTTGATTTCTTTTTTTACTTTCATTTTTTTCTATCTGATTTTTCTTTGTTCTTCTCCTGATTGCATGCTAGTCTCACAAGCGACTTTCCAAAGTAAGCATTACTCTTTTTTCTGTTCTTTAAATAGCTCTGTGCCCACCTCCCCCCTCTGCCCCGCCACTTGTCTTGTGAGCTGCTCTGTTGAAATGTCCGAAACCCTGTTTGCAATGCTTCACCCTGAACCCAGCTTGTTCCTGTGCACACACTGCAACCGTTACAAGCCCCATCTGCACCCACAATCACGGCAGATGGACATTTCTTAAAACAGACGACCCCACATGACTGCACTCACTTCCTCTCCTCTCCTCTTCTATCCTTTCTTTTCCTCTCTAGTGATATGCAATGTAGCAAATTCCTGATTACATTTTTAAAAGATATGTATTAAGCTTAAAAATACAGAACTAGAATGTGTTTTTTTTTTGTTATTTAGCTTCAGAGAAATAAAAGAAAACAAATGAAAAATAAAATACATGCAAACACTGGAGACCTGGACCCTTATTTTTGAGATTTTATCAAATTTTAAAGAATGTGAATGAACTTTTGTTGTGCAAATATTGTATAAATCCTTTTTTTTGATTCACTTTGCCTGAGTCCCCTCCCCCTCTTTGCAAACTTATCCTGATGTAACAGTTTTGTAATGAGAGCATTATATCTGTCATGCTGTGTAATTGCCCCCGCTGCAGAGGGATAAACTCTTGAAAGTCCTGCCAGCAGAGCTCCGGGACTGCATCATTATTTGAGCAGCCTCCCTGTTGCCACATGAGTGGACCCCTCCTGCTCTTTTTCCTCACACCACGAGGCTAAAATCCCCCCCCTGCCCCCCTTCCCCCCTTCCTGTAAATACACCGCAGGCTGGTGTCACGTTTTACTGCATTATCCATATTCATCCATCCAATTTGCTATTTGTCAGACTTCATCTTTTTTTTTTTTGTTTTGTTTTTTTGTCTCTCATTAGATTTATTGCTGAGCGTCAGTATGTAAAAACTCATTTGTGTCCAAACTACATACACACAGGCAGAAATGTCAGCCAATAAAATGGGAGGTTGGTGTAAAAAGAAAAAAAAAAAGCCTCATGATGCTCTATTTGCTGATATGCTGTTGCACAATCTGCTCCACACACACACACACACAAACACACACACACACATCCCAATTGATTACATCACTTTTCATTTCTGTGCCACAGCCCGAGCCCACACCCCTCCCACCACCACCACCAACACCAACCCCAGTGCAAACCCCCCGCCCCCACGTGAGCCTCTGCGGTCAGCAGTGGTCACATGACCCCAGACATGGCGTGAGGTCGTCCCAGCAACGTGAGCGTGATCACCCCAGCTCTAATGCAATCCAAATAAAAGAGTGCATTCAGGGAAAGGGCCTCAGCGCAGCAGCGGCCGTGTGACGCTAACAGTGACGGTGATGCAGCAGAAATCAATCAGGCTTCTCATGTAGCATACACGCCAAGTGGAGGGTCAGATTTAGTAACATTTTTCGACATCGAACTCTGAGAAGTATCACATTTTAACAGCAGTCAGCTGTTTATGAGCCGCACGCTCGTCGGACCTCAGCTCTCATTTTCTCTTCCTTTCTGTGTTCATGTTGCTCACTGCTTTTTGTTAACGTTTTGTTTTCTCTTTAATTTTCTTTCAGTATGACAGACTAAACCTGATTAAAGTAAGCATTTCTTCTTGTTTTTATTTGACCCATTGACAATCCCCACTGGCCCACATTAAAGCCCCCCCACCCCCCCAGCCCTCCGCTTCCTCTGTAGCTGTGTGACTGTAGGATCCCCTCTGATAGTTTCAGTCCCTCGTGTCCTTTCCTGTGCTTTCCATCCCCTGAATTAATGTGAAAGGACAGTGATTTGTGAACTGTGTAAAAATGTTTATCTTAATATGTCTCTGTATTGAAGATTCTGCATTAAATAAAGCCTGTTGTAAGCTGCTTTCTCACTTAATCTCAGTTTTTATGTACCATTAGTGTTTGACAGTGACAGAGCAGCACCATCACTGGTACATTTTTCTTCCGGCATGAGTACTTTTAAATGATTTTGCAGGGTAATTTATAATAATAAGACAGTCTCAAGCATATTTCAAAGGGCCTTCTAACCACCAGAAGAGACATTTCTTAAATAGATATAGATATATTAGATTTTTTATTTTTTTTTACTCTGGGCTGATTTCTCCCCCAAAATTCAACTTTTTAATTAATGTCAAAATAAAGATAACAAAGGTGCTGCTCAAGATTTTGTTATAGTTTCTTAGGCACATAAAAAGTCTATATTACACAGGCTCATATGTGGTGACATCTTAAAGAGAAAATAAAGTTAGAAGTAAAGCACTAAATCATAGAGGAGTCCAATGCATAACTCTTTTAAGATCCCTTTAGCTAAAAAAATATGTATTTTTTTATGTTTATGTCCCCTAAAATGTCAGACCTCGACTGTAATGATTTGTATCTCTGCAAAGTTTGTCACCTCAGGGGTGTATTCACACTCCTTTGCTGTAGGGGGCAATATTTATGGAAGTCTGTAAAATCTCCAGATTCAAACAAACCCCAGTTCCAACACAAGCTGGATTTGTTATGTCTCAAATTTAAAAATCCCAAATCACATGCTGACAAACCTGAAACACTGACAGAGGTGACAGTTTGAATCAGCACAACCAGTAATGCCGTGGTAGCCACTGCTAGTAACAAGCTAACAAACCACAAAACAACATAAACAAAGAAAAGTGCTGTTAAAACATGCTAACTACACTTTACAATCTGATAAAAGCCACAAGAGACTCGTCATCCAGAGATCATAATAAGAGAGAGAAAGAGTAGAGGTGCCCCCAGTGGCTTTTTGAGAAGTTTTAATGTGGGAAAAACAAAGTTTAACAAAATATTAATCAAAGAGGAATTTAAACTCTGGGGTCATTTCTCACTTGCTTTTCTCTTCCTTTTTTTCTTTCTTTACATGTATAAAGTCACATTAAATAGCCTCTTTTTATGTAAACAATGCTGTGATAAATCTCACAAAATCACTGGTGTGATATTAAAATAAAAATCACAGTGACACACACAAAAACACACACACACACACCGTATCCAGACAGAGGCCTCAGAGTAACTCTTCTCTTGTGTCTCTGTCACCTTCAAATCAGATTAGCCCACATTAGCCCAGCTATCGTCACAGCAAGGCCTCGGGCCCGTTACTGCAGCTCACCGCCCCGCTGACGCCGTGTACGGGAGATAACCAGCGAACCCTGTCACACACACACAGAAAACTCAGACAACCTGAGGCACAAAGAGGAAAAAAATATGTTCTTCAAAAAGAGAAATATACAATAAACTCTGCTATGTTTAGCTTTTGAGGCAAAATATGTGGCTATTAATGCCGCTGATAATCCATCAGGAGAAAATGATTAATGTCTTGATGTCCTCAGCTTGATTATGATGATCTTTACTAGCAGGTTTGCAAAAATTCTTGAAATCTTTAACATTGGTTAACATTGCTTGCTAGCAAAAGTCAAGCTTAAGCTGATCACATACAGGTCTAAAAAATTAAAAACAAACTTTTTTCCAGTTTTGGATGTTTTTTTTTAACTTATTGTACCTCTGGAATCAGACACTGGATATCACTGTTTACCTCTCTTTTCCCTTCTTCTCCACATATATACCCTCCTCCTTGTTTCAGACTCTGTATGATCACCTGCATGTTTTCCCTCTGGGGCTTTTGCTGTTAGACTGGGATGGAAAGAAAGTTTGTCTTATGTGGGTGGAAAATGTCGTATTATCTTAGTCACAACTGTAATACATCTCTGCTGCCCTCTGCTGTTGCATTACTGTAACAGAATCAAGAGCACACAAAATTATGAAAATATATTGAATCATTTAGAAACTGCTATAAAGGTGAACTTGTTATTTACTTGCTCTTTCTTGAATTGTAAATTTGGCACTTTAATAAAAATGAGTTTTTCTAGAAACTTCATGAATAAATTTCATAGCACCTACTTGATGGATCAACTTTTAAGTAAATTTCAGGTGATTGATTTCTGAAGACAGAGAGATGGACATTATGTCGTACATGTACGTCAAATTAAAATTATGATACGTAATAGTGTCTTTTGTACTTATGCAGAGTGAAATAAGTTTCAGTTCTGCCAATACAGGATGTAGAGTTTCCTCAGAAATCCTTTTATTTTGAAAAATTCCTAAGTCTTCGTGTCTTTCTGTAATATGAGTATTGTTTGAGTGCTGAGAGGAGCAAACTGAAAGAGAATTTCACTTTGTTTTAATCCAGCACTTTGACATTCAAACTCAATACAGCAGAAACAAAAGCTTTGAACGTTTAGATGAGAACTTCCTGTAATTTCTGACAGGAAAGAGAGCGAGCTACAGAGTGACCATCAGTATGTTAACAAGTGCTGCTTTTTTTTCTGTAAATTTCACAGAGTTAATTACATCCTCTGTCTCTTTTTTTCTCTCTCCACAGAAAAGCCAAAGCTGGTACAATGTAAGTCAAACTTCATTTTTTTTAATCAATATATATGATGTAGTAATTTTTTATGGCTGTATGTGTGTGCTGGTGTGAGTTGACATCATGTGTGTGACTCCTGGAAGTTGTTTTAGTGGTGAGTTCAGCTTACAAGATGAAAGGTTTCTGTCCTTGACCCTCTTTACTGGAGATCCACATCCCTAGTGTGGGATACTGGTCCTCCAGGAGACGGATTAGCTTGGGCTTAAAAGAGCAACACGTGGTTCTTTCTGATGCAGGGAGTCAAGGGGATACGAAGGCTGCAGTAGGACTGTAAACTACCAGATATGATGCTTCTTTATTTTACCAAATTTCATGCCACGCACAGCACAGTACAGATTTTTAAAAAAGCCAAAGTGATGCAGTTCTTTATTCTGCCACTAGATGGTGTACTGACACTACATCTGGCCCCACTATATTTCTCTCACATGCAGTCAGTTGCTGAACAACCCTGTAACAGTAACTTTCAGCTAACTTAAGCACCAGAAAGGAGCCTGTTGTGTTGATTAAGCCCACAGAGTGTGAAAGAATGACCATGTTGGACTTTACACATCTCTGTGTGAAACCCTAGTTTCTCCAGAAGTGTCTTTATTGGACTTTTTTTCCCTGTTTGTGTTGTTTTATTTCTTTTTTATTATTATTATTATTATTCCCTGTGTATACACTCTTCCCCTCTCTCCTCAGCATGAAAGACAACACATCCTGAGAGTAAGCATGACTTGTATTCTTGTGCAACCCTGAAAATCTTTCGTCTCTTTGGCTCTTTATTTAATGTTCAGAGACCAGTGGAATGATAATATCCCTCCTGCCTGTTTCTCATTGCATTGACTTCAGTCGGTGTTGTTACCACCTTATCGCAGCGAAGAGGCATTATTGTGACATGTTGAAGTAAACATTTCTTCAGTGTTTGTCTTACTTAGGCTTCTAAAGTTTCAATTTTAAAGTGTATTGACAGTATACGAGAGATTTGGATTTTGCCTTTGACCACATCTGAGCCTGTTAGATGTGTTCCCAAAGCCTCCCACCGCTAAAACTTCTAATTCTGGCGCACACAACAGGTGGTAACAAGCCCACTGAGGTTCTCACTGTACTAAACAAATCAACGAACCATCACAAGGGCCTCTGGACGAGCCTTGAATGCCTTTGAACAACAGGGGAATGGAGCATGGTGCTTTAGGTCGTGGCATGTTTCCCTGCTGCCTGACTTTCCATGTCCACATAATCATGAGCACGGGGACTTTTGGGCTTTAGGTTAGATGTTTGACAACCAGTGGAAGGTTCAGGGGAAAATGGAGAAATGCAGTTAAGTTCAAAAAGTCCAGGCGGCCTCTTTGGTATTTCTCTAATGTATTCAGCCATAGTGAGCCACTCACATTTCCTCTACTGACCCACACTGTCGAGAAAGGAGCATCACAAATAACAATGTAGAGTTGATGTTTCTCTGACACTTTTATTATCTAACAGATGTGAATGTTTACAGATAACGCACAGCTGGTTAGCATGACAGTGTACAAGATGTCAGGACTGATATTTAGTACACCAGAAAAGCTCAACCATCTTTTTTTTAAATCTTATTTTAAATTTCTTACTTAATATTTTTCAAAATTTAAATATCTTACAGGATGAAGCAAATGAGATTTTTTTTCTTGTTCTCAACAAATCCAAGGAAAAGACCAAAAGCAGCAACAGTTAATCCTGTTCACAAGTATTGTTAATGTTTCCAAACCCTGAAATATTTTATTTTTTTGTGCTATAGAGCTCTGCTGTTCTACAAAAACTTTGAAAATCACATTAATGGGCCTCGTCGTTGCACAAGATGACATGTTCCTTTATTTTTGGAACATATTGATCATGATTTTTTAATCCACAGCTGAAAAGAATCAACAACAAATACAGTCTTCACAGGGATTTGAGTAACATTTGCTCAAAAGTACATTGCCCAGTTTTTTTTTTGAAAATTAAAGCTTTTTTAATAAAAAATAAAAACAATAAATGATTGAACTGTTTAAAAAGATTTTTGTCTTCAGAGGGAGCCGTAGGGATTTGTTGACAATGAGAAAAATACAGATCACCACCATCCTTATCCTTTAATGCAAGTGAGTATTTTACCTGCTTCCAGTACAGGTTACTTTAAAAACCTGCTGAAATCGAGTAATTTTCTCTTTTGGACCACGACATTGTTATAATTTTCAAATATTTAGAGCTCATGATGAAGCAAAATAGCTGTGCGGATGGATTTCCTTTTTTTCTGTTGAGTTCAAAGTGAAATTTACCATCACAATTGGTTCATGATGGTAAATTTCCCTTTTAAGAAATGTTTATGGCTCCATTAGGTTTGTGTTCCTGGCATCTTGTACACTTAAACTTCCTCAAATGATAGAAAGTGAAGTTTAATCAATAAGTGAAATGTGTCTCATAGGTACTTATACTTTAGTTGGCTGTGAACGAATGTATGCCTGCATGCATGTAAGACAGTGTGTGTGTGTGTGTGTGTGTGTGTGCACATCTTCATGGCAATGATGACCTCCCATGGCACTGAAACCTCAGTGATTAAAAACCCATCCGTCCTAAAGTGAGCTCTGAGCCTGTTTGAGATGCGCACAGTGGCCATCTTTCTTTAGCAGCCATCTAACAGCGCTCGTCATCTGCTTTGCATCTCCCCGAGTTCGTCGCGATGCGTTCGTGGCAGCCGTAACCACCGGCTCCAAAAAGAGTCAAAACATTGACAAGCAGATCAGCATAAGTGAGATTATTTTAGAAGGTGAATTTGTTTAGATCTGCATGGATCGATGCAGCAGAGAGCAGAGTGCGTCAGGCCTTTTTGCATCGCTTCAGTCGGATCAATACACACACGCCCACGTTCATCGCCTGACTTTCCATCAAAGGATTGTTGCTAACAGTATGAGCACACACACCTGTGGCGCTCACCCCCTCCTTTAAAACACTAAAACCCCACCCTGGTTTCAGTACCAGTCTCCTCCATCTCCTACTGTTTGCCCAGCGAGTTAATAGTTAACCAAATCAATAAACACTGTGTTTTGCTGTTCCACTACATCCCAAGTCTCACACTGTCACCTGAACGCAGGACGCCGCATCACTCGACAATGGCCTCTTTCTTTGCTTGATTTGCTCAATTCAAATGAGTTTGAACGAGCGGGACATAAAGGACTACTCTCAGCACGGACGCTACAGGTTTCAAGGAGGATCTGTCCCAGCGGTGATTTTTTTTTTAGGAGCCAATAATCCCCTAAAACTTTTTCACATGATGTGAATGCAGTTCAACAAGCTGAAGGCCTTTTTTTACGAGTTTCATGTGAACCATCAGCACTGTTTTCCAGTGGGACCTGCTGCTGCTGCTGAAGATTATTTTTTCCAAGTTTCATCTAATTCTTCCTGCTTCAGATTGTCTCTGTGGTGCCTGGATTAAGTGGAGATTAAGAAAGAACAGCAGAGGAAGTCATGGCTGAATTATAGTGCACAGGATTTACTTCATCCAGCAGGAGTCAATGAACTGCAGCCTTTTTTTTTTCATATTGTTGTTGCCTGTACTTCCATCACTTCGCCCACCTTCTTGACTCTTAAAATATTTGTAGTCAAGAATAGAGGGAGGACATGCACACAAATGTTCTGAGCGCTGCTAAAACAGCAGCTGCAAGCACATGAATGACCTCAATACCAAGACTGTAAGAAAGGAGGAGATGCCTTCATGCCTTTAATACCTTCAAATCAACGCTGATTGGTGCTTAAGATGCCTCTGTTTTGGGTTCAGCTTTTCATTCATAAAATAAATGATCAAACGAGACAGACAGAAATATTTGTAGTTTGTTGATCCAGCTACTTCACCCTGCAATTTTAAGCTCTGCACTACAAAAACCAGCGCAGACCCTGTTAAGATTGATGGTGTTGTTTTGCAGACAGAGGTAACTGGAGGTTACGCTCACATCTGTTCTGCGTAACTCAATCACTCGCTCAGACGGCAAGAAGGACTCAACCCAGATTTCACCGAGCTGAAAAACCTTCAATTCCTTCTTATATTCAGTCCCTTTTTTTTTTTTTTTTTCCTCTTACTGCATCTTTTTCCTCAGCGTCATATGTGTGTTTGCATTAGTCCTCCTCGCCACAAAGTAAACTTGCTTCATTCTTTAGTGGTCGTAAACTGAGTAATTACAAGGCACTCAGCTCTGGACACACACTCTCAGCTCACACACTAACTTGTAGGAGTGAGGAGGGGGGGAGAAAAAAAAGGGAAAAGCTACTCGCATGATAATAAAGGACTTGTTGGCTGGGGGTTACTAGAGGGCATCGGCCGTAACTCCTCTCCGCGTGTGTGTGTGTGTTTGTGTGTGTGAAAGGAAGAGAGAGAGAGAGAGAGAGAGAGAGCCAGGGAACGACAGAGCGAGACAGGGATCATGTGGCTGGAGTGTGCCGTGTCCACTGCTCAACACTGAACCCAAAACAGGGGGCGGATACTGCAGCTTCCAAACCACTGGACTCAAGCTTTGTCTACTCTTATTTTCCAAACTTGACTGACTGTGACTGACAAGCCCTCCAACGTCAGGAGAGCCCACCGAGGGCCCCCGTTTTGGAAAAAAAAAAAAAATTGCCTCCATTGGGGCGCCAGAAAGGAATCTGGCGCTGTGAAATATGGAATTGCACGAGGATTGTACGATGTCGGACTGGGAGGCCGTGCTGGAGCTGGATGAGGCTTTGGCAGGGTGGCTCCTGCAGGGTCCTGCAAGAGGGGAGTGGGGTTGGGAGTGGGGCTGGGCGGCCTCGGACCTCCAGGACCCTGAATGTGACTCTGAGGAGATCCCTGCTGTAAGTTGACCTCCACCCTCAGGCTGAAAAACCACGAGGATAGGAGCGAACAAATCGATGTGAAGAAGTTAAAACCAGTGTTTGACTTGAGAGAAAATTTTATTGAGCCCTTTTTTGGGGGGGGCGAAGCGAAGTCAGAAAAGGCTTTGCAGCAAGCTTTAGTGCACGCTGCTGTAAGCATTTCTGTGGTAATTCCCCGCTAGTAAAGAAAACAACTGGTTTGGGGTATGAGTCATGGCTGTTTGAATTCTCCCACAGCTCATAGAGGCCTGTTGTTTGGAGCGTGCATCAGGTTACTATGTGAGAGACTTGATGTATGAACAGTGTAGGTGTGTTTGGCTGTTTGTGGTGGTGGACGAAGGTTTTAAATAAAAAGCAGCTTGATGGCGTGTGCGGTCAGATTCAATCCCAGGGCCATTAGTGGGGGATTTCAGAGATGTCACTCACATGTTTTCAGAGCAGTTTTTCTCATCACCGCACCTTTCTCTGCGGCGAGAAACAGACCCTCCCGAACAGGATTTCACCATTTCAGCGTCTTTCAAGGGAGGCGATCTTTTTAATGCGAACAAGCTGTTCTTTTCCCACCAGCGCTGATCCAAAAGAACATATTTTCTTTTGTCTCAGTATACCTCTTGTTACTGTATTGGCAGCTATTGTTTCCTGCAGCTTTCCTGTTGAAGGAAAGCATCTGGCACAGACAGTGAGAGTCCTCCTTTTGGCACACATTAGGAGATTTTTATACATCACAGACTCGCTCTGTAAATAATCAAAAACTGCCGAGGCCAAGCAAAAGGAAAGGCGCGATCATGCTGAACACGGCATCCTTTCCCAAAGCTGAGAAGTTTGTGTTTGACCAGGTTAAACAAACCACAATGTACGGTTTTGTTTGCATCAGTCGTCCGTCCCCTCGTCCTTAAACAAAAGCCTCATTGTCTGACAAATGTTGCTCTGAAGTGCAAAACTGACAATGTGACTCATGTTAGAAATGCTCCCCACAAACAGCAGCATGTGTATTGAATGATGTGCAGCGGGCTGATTTTATTGGAATTGCGCTTTAATACCATTTAGTGTCATTAACGATGCAGCCGCAAAGAAAACTCAGGCCACATACCTCTGCTTGACCTTTTCTATACATCCATTTTCAACGCCTGTCAAAATCACCCAAAGAACAAAATCCACAATCTCATTAGAGTAAAACCAGACATCCTGATCAAACATGTGGGTGGTTTTAACAAGGTTATGTCACATGCTCATGGAAACAAATAACTCGGACTGCGTGGTGGAGATCATACATGCGAGCGAATGAACAGAGAGCATGAAGAGTGAGTTTTGGAAAGCAAACGTGTGTGAGTGTGTGTGTGTGTGTGTGTTCAGTGGTGTTTCTGACCCTGACTGTCCCTGCAGGTGCTGAGCCCGACATACAAGCAGCGCAATGAGGACTTTAGGAAACTCTTCAAGCAGCTCCCCGACACAGAGAGACTCATTGTGGGTGAGTGGACGCCATGCACAAACAGGGGCCATCTGAGGAGGGGCAGGCCGCCGCCGCTGCCTTATTACCAATTAGAAAATGATTGATCGAAACAGGAAGAGGCGGAGAGACAAACAAATATTGCACATTCCTTTTGTCGACCATCCTGGTCTGACTAATGTTCGAAATACACCAGTTTTCAGGCGCCTCCTCTGAACTTTTTTTCAAACGGCCGAAACCACATTTCACACGGTGCAACGAACGCACAGTGTCACAAGTTTAGCTGATTTGTTTCTGCATGATTTTCCCCAACTCGCCACCAGTGAATATTGCCTTTGTCTGAAAGGCCTCGAAAAACAAAACTGGGGGGTAAAACTGAGCTGTGAGTGTGACTTTGACTCATAATGTTCAGTTCAAAGCTATCAAACAAAATTTGCTCACCGCAGAACTGCTGATATGCACAGCCTGGAGTGTGGGTGTGACAGTGAATGTGATTGGATATTAGACTTTCTGTTAAGAGTCTGTTATCTTAATGGCGTCGTTGATCTGTTATGCAATTTGTGCTTTAGCACCGTACTTCACCTATTTAGTCACTTTTTTTTTTTTCTCTGATTGCTATGACGTCTTTATACTTCAGACTACTCCTGTGCTCTCCAACGGGACATCCTCCTTCAGGGTCGACTCTACCTCTCTGAAAACTGGATCTGTTTCTATAGCAACATCTTCCGCTGGGAAACGCTGGTATGTTTGCTTATAATCAGGACTTCTTTGCATTCCAAAATGTTTTTTGTTTTGTTTTGTTTTTGTTTTTTTGGCAGTATCGGGTCATCCTTGTAACTTTATTATGTGTGTGTGTGTGTAGCTGACAGTGCGGCTAAAGGACATCTGCTCAATGACGAAAGAGAAGACTGCCCGCCTCATTCCCAATGCCATCCAGGTCTGCACGGACACTGAGAAGGTAAAAGATGCAAACTTACCACATACAGGCCTTTATATTAGTACCTACTCGTATCTGTGACCAAACAAGTCGATATGTTTTAAATCAAGTCAAATGCCTGAAGAGACAGAAGGCAAGCGAAGAAGTACAAAGTCTTCTTGAAAAGGAAAATTGGTGATTTAACGTTTAAGGCCATTTTCCTGCCACAGATTGTTGGTTGGCAGCATGTTAACACCCACTGTGGCTGGTAAAATATGTCACCACTAATTAAAATCATCCCAGACTAGAAAGGTTCAAACCATGCCGCTAAAAAATGGCCCTTAAATATCCACAGTCATTGCTGTTCCACTGCAGTGATAATGAAAATCAAACATAATTTCCTGTGTTTTCCACAGCACTTTTTCACCTCATTCGGGGCCAGAGACAGGACTTACATGATGATGTTCAGACTGTGGCAGAACGCGCTGCTGGACAAGGTGAGCAGATCTTACCGGCTATTTTTAAAATTTTTGCTAACCTTCATCAGAAAGACAATGTTCGAGTTTTTTACAGATTTTTTCATTGCTCACTGTGATTGGTTGATGCCTCTTGCAGCCTCTGTGCCCCAAAGAGCTGTGGCACTTTGTCCATCAGTGCTACGGCAACGAGCTCGGCCTAACCAGCGACGATGAGGACTACGTTCCCCCTGATGACGACTTCAACACCATGGGGTCAGTCTGTTTGTGTTGCTGCACAAGTTACCATGGCTACCACGAGAGCCTGACATTAATATTTTTGTTTACTGATCACTACGGTTTGTGGTTTCCTGCACCAAAGATGAGAGAAATTTTGTCTGTTTTGCTTCCTTTTTCTTAGTCAATATCAGCCTATATGAATCTAATCTTTTACTTGTAAGACTTGCATTTTAAAGCTTTTCTTCCTCATTCGTGATGTGAAAAGATCAGATTATTACACTTTTACAGTAAAGTCAACACACTCGCCAACCTCAGACACCGTAGCCTAAATTAGGAGACCAAACCTAACCAAGGTGATGGGACCTTTTCAGTTGCATCAATGATTTTGGACATAATAGCCTTAAAACCTACCTTTTAAAATTGAAAGAGAGTGACACAACTCATTTCCATTTCCATAATAACTTACTCTCATTTTTCCAGTGTGCACACAATGCACGTGCACACTAACTCTTGCTGGTTCGTGCACTGTCACTGTCCTGTTTTTGTGTTATTATAAGTTGGTTTTTTTACTGCATGAGAAAATGGCTGTGAGATGCCGTGAAAGAGTGTGTGAAAAGTATCGTGTGTGTGAGTCTCAGTCTTTTTGCTGCCCTGCTTACCATCACCGGAGCAGACAGCGAGAGAGAAGCCGACAGACCGGAGTCACGCTGCCTCACACAGGGCAGCACAGTTAGTTTTGTGGTTTATGGTCATTTTGAGACTTTGTTTGTAAAGTTTACAGCCTGCAGTGATGTGGATCCTTTATTGCTGTGCAGACAAATAACAAAAGGCATTCTTTTTCCATTTACATGCATATGAGTGACCCCTGATGAAATCTGCCTGCTTTTTGGAGGGGGTGCATATGCTAATGTGTAAACACATAATGTGCCTATGGAGAATTTAAACGCTGCAAAAAATGTAACACAGCAAATTCTGCATTTGTTTGAAGGCTACAAAGATCAGTCTATTCCTTCATTTACATTTTCCCTTTATGTTGAAATGGATTTAAAAGGTAAAATCAAAAGAGTCGTGGTCTTCAGGGCACTCAAAGTAACTGATGTTTCTGTCAACTTGTCTCTGAGGAAACATGGGCCTAAACTGACAATGTGTGAGGAAAGATTTACTTTAAGACCTGAATTAAGGTCTCGTTAGATGCTCAGTGATTGTCCTGAAGTGTTTGTGACTTTGTTACTGGGAGATAAAAGTCTACATACCTGTTACTAAAATAAAGTAGAGGTCATTTTCACTAATTTTTCCACAAATGTAGACTGTTTAAATTAAAAAAAACACCTGCTTGTGGGTTGGAAGTGATTCAATCTGCCCTCAGGTTCATATGGACATATATCCCAATAATATAATATCCCAAGCCAGTTTTGCTGTGATGTAAAACATTATGATATAAGTTTTATCACACATCATACACTGCCTCTCCTAGCAGCTGCCTGAGCCAAAGCACACAATAAAAAGTCTGCAAACACTATTTGACACATGTTTTACAAGAACCTCATCTTGATGTGAGATAAGATGAGCAGCAGCGACTGAATCTCTCGCCTGTCGCTCCTCTGTGGTGCCTTCAGGTTCAGTGAAGAGATTCCCAATGAAGAGAACGAGATCAACAATGACAACTTGTCAAAGAACAACGCTGAGGCCAAACCGGAGGGGAGTCCGCCTCTGCTACACAAGAAGGTCGTCCCTAACAGCACCATCCCCAGCCCAGGCAACCATGACACCCCCATCACAGTAAGCAACACAAGTTCTCTACTGTGTTTTAGCACCGACACAAATATTTATGCATGTGGAATCCAGTGTGAGTCAGAGGAACTTTGCTTGAAGAAAGAGAGGAACTTAAATTTACGTCATTTAAGCTTCTTTTCTGCTGATTTGTCTTTTCTCCAGTTCGACCTCCCAGCAGAAGAGTATGCAGATTTCCTACCGGACGGCGAGCTGCTCACTGTGCCGCTGGTGGTGGAAGAGAAGAACAATGATACCAGCGGGCCTGGTGGTCCCGTCCCCTCACCCTCTCTGGACTTCAACGACAACGAAGACATCCCCACTGAGCTCAGCGACTCCTCGGAAACACACGATGAGGGTACAGTAAACGAACATGAACGCCTCCTTTTTAACAATTAATACACCGAGAGTTTCCTTTTTTATTGAGTTCAGCACTCACACAGTGTGATGAAGATGATGCCAGACATAATCTATGAAATTTAACTTTATTTTTCTGTGATTTTGGGGTTTGTAGGTGAAGTACAGGCCTTCCATGAGGATCTGAACGGCAGGCAGCACATCAACGAGGTCTTCAAGTTCAGCGTGGATAAACTCTATGACATCCTCTTCACAGAGTCGCAGTTTATGAGTGACTTCATGGAGCAGAGACGGATCTCAGGTCAGTTTTTCTGATGTCTAACAGCTGACCTCTCTTAAGTAAAGGCATTACACTTTCCTGCAGACTTCTTTAATTCATTTTCCTCTCTTTGTCTTACATCATTTTGCTGCGCAGATGTGGTTTACCACCCGTGGAAGAAGGAGGAGGCTGGGAACCAGACCAGAGAGATCATGTACACCATCTCGTTGTCCAACCCCCTGGCCCCCAAAACATCCACAGCCAGTGAGACACAGGTATCACATCAGCTCCAGTTCATCAGAAACTTTCTGACTTTACACAACTTTCAAAAAACCCACCAGTTATCAAACCACATTTCCCTTCCTTTATCAGACTCTGTACAAACTCAGTCAGGAGAGCGAGTGTTACGTCATCGACGCTGAGGTCGTCACACATGACGTTCCCTACCACGATTACTTCTACACTCTCAACCACTACATGCTCACCAGGGTGGCCAAGAACAAGTGTCGGCTACGGTGAGAAACCACGTGACACCCAAAACTCACAGCTGGCCAATGAGATGCTGTTTGCTGATTCTTACTCTAACACATGCCTTACTATATTTAAGTTTTTTTTTTAGGGCTGGGCAACGATTCAAACTTTTAATTGTAATTAATCGCATGATTTCCCTGATTAATCACAATTAATTGCATTGTAAATTCAAAATCTAATAATGAATTCAAAAGCAGTGTATAGTGCACTTTTATTGGCTTTTTA
>JAPZDY010000024.1:7961749-7977426 GCA_029783645.1 Ctenochaetus hawaiiensis
TCAGATTCCCAGATTGCTCTAACATGTAGCTGGGTCTTCTTTTTGCAAGATGTTTTTAGATATCTGTCCTATGTTAAAAAATGCTCAAAAAACTATTTAGGTAAAAATTTAATACCTTGTTTGCCTTGAAAAGTTTTACTTTTCTAGAAGCATTTAATATAAGCTGCAGCTAATATTTTTTTTTCAGTAAGATTGATGAAAGGGCCTCATTTTTTATTTTTGATGTCCTGACCGGTGCCTAAATTATAAGAAGAGGATTGCAAATGATGTTAGACTGTATTTTATAGCCTAATATTGCACATTATGATAAAAGCCCACTGGTTTTATTTTTCAAATCAATATTTGAGGAACATTTTCCCTCATTTTTGCTCTGATTTCCTGAGTAACTCTGGCGCCCCCTGGAAACCCCACTTTTAAAATCATTGCAGTGTATTACAATTCATGTATTTTCTTTACAAATAACTTCCTTGCAGATGTCATTTAGATTGACGACAGCGCTCCTTCTTTGGGTTTCTTTGGATCAAAGTGACTTCTTAAATATGAAGTGCCTCTGATCAAATTACTGTTGATTATATGTTTTACTCTTTCTTATTTTTCCACACATGAATGTCTGGCATTCCTGAGCCTTCTGAAGAGCAGCACTGGACCAGCAGGCAGTCAGATTGAGAGGCATAAAAACTTAATTACATGATGAGGTAACAAGGGAAAAAAATCATTAAACCAAAACAAAAACCTGATAGTTTTGAGAAGCTGAACCAGTGACAGTTTAAAACAAACTCATGAATATGTCCCTGTTTTATCCATCTTACTCTACTTATATTCTTATTTAGAAACCCATCAACTCTACACTATGTTTCACAATGTCTTGCAATGGGAGAATCTGTATTTTTTCACCAAGGGGCCTTTCCAGATAGTATCAGGTCACCCTGTCTGCTGTCTGTTTTGCAGCTCTCTTTCTTCTCTCACCAGTAATTCAGCCCTGTTTTTCTCTACTCTGCTGCTACACAGAGGCTTTAAATCGTCTCTGGATAATAAAAACCCCAGTCTTTTACTATAAGCTCAGAAATAACCGTCCCCTGAAGTACTCCATTAGTCTCAGGGCCAAGATGGAAAAATGGGTGAGGTCGAGGCGTCTCTGTAATGAATCAAGGGGGATGGGACAACGTTACGCGCAGCAACCCACCAGCCTCTCACGTCCAATGACGGCTCAGATTGGATCGGTAAAGGGAAGGCTGGCTCCCTCTTTCTCGCGGTGGCTGGTCGCAGAGGGCGGGGCTCCGTTCCGCCGTTTGACAGCTGCGAAACAGAAAATGTATAGCGCATAGTTGGTCTGGGGGAACCATGCCGCTCCAAGGAAACCACACTATCACAAGGAGTGGGATGCAGCATGGCCCTTTATAGCCTGCGAAAGCCCTCGTAAATCTGGGACAGTTGGAGATTAACTCAAATACCTTAAAGGGGGGTGGAAAAAATACTTTTTTATTGTGTAGACAAGCCTTGGATTTTGGAGGGGCATGCACCGTGCGTTCTCGTTCCCGGTGACTGTGGAGCGCAGTCGGACCAAGGAGCGCCTGGAGGCAAGTCTGGCAGGACTCTGCGAGCTGGAGCTCCGCAAGCAGAGACAGGAGTGCCTGGTCCTGGGGGCGCTGGCTCTTGGAGACCCCCTGCCCCACGACAGCCCCAGAGGAGAGCTGGCGTGCTTCAGCAGCTGGGGGCAGGAAAACTTGACACTGAGGCGTCAGCTGGTAAGAACTTTTAGCGTCTTTTACTGCATGTTTGGATTTCAGCAGCTCTTCCATGTTGACTAAACTACATGTTACCACAAACTCAATTTTGCATCATGTGCTTCATTCCTGCATAGTTTAGATAATCCGAGACAGCCCTTATTGCAATCCGCCTGACCGTTGGATGGACTCTTGGTCCTGGCTGTGCCTTTTGTGTGGAGGTGACCTCTATCTCCAGAAAAAGTTACTCAACTTGATTAATAGGGTCTCCGTTTGAAAGGATGTAATGCGTTTCTGTGGTTTGGGCTGAGATTTATGCCTGTGGGTAACGGAATCAGGGGGTGGAGCACCCGCCGTTTGAGGCACAGACCGACTATTTAATGGCCCATTGTTCCCTCATCATGGACTTTTGTAGCTTTTACTACTTAACAAGCTCTTATTTGTGTCCTCCGCAGATCATAAAGGGGTGAATTATTCCCCAAGCGTGTTTGTTGCCGTTATAGTCAACATTTTTATGTCAAAATTAGCTTCATGTGATTGATGAGAGGTTTTTTTTTCTTCTTGTGTCGAGCGCAAGCGAAGTTGCGACAAATATGTTTTCCGCTGTGACGCATTGATGTCGGGATTAATACGGGAAATAAAAACTCTGTAAATTCGGAAAAATAAAAGTTTGGGTATTTTGACAGCATCGCTTTAATAATCTCCTCCACAAAAAAGTTTCACGCATCGCAGAGCTTGCCTGTAAATTGCCCTTTAAATTGTCTTTGTTGCACTTTACTAATCGTAACGCTGCTTTAGTTTAAGTCTCTTTTGTGAATCCGAGTGCGGTTCCCGTTTGGCTGTTGGTGTCGCGCGCAACCCACAAGCTGTCTCAACATCGCTACAATAGGAAGCCATTATTAAAAGAGGGTGAAAAAGAAATTAAATCAACCGCCTCCTTTTCACACCTCCTTACTCTCCTCCCTCCTTCCCCTCCGTCGGGGGCCTAACAATAGACGCATATGGAGCAGAATACTAATGATGCCGACCGAGGCCCCAGTGAGAGGATCAGGCGCATAGGTGGCTCTGTGCGCCGGCGTCTGTTTGCTGTGCCATGATATGGGCACTGTGCTATCGCCTTAATGAGTCTGAGCCTGTGGGCCGGTTTCGCAATTCTGCTTCAAATCTGTGAATCAACCCATTAGAAAAACCAATTTCACAGAAGTATAGTGACCTATAAGAGGAGTGCGCGTGGGTCAAGTCTTTCCAATGTGCTCAAACACAAATGTAGGGAATTCATGTCCCCTGGTGCTGCTGCTGCTGGAGCTGTCAGCGCGTGTCAGCCTGGCTCTTCGTCCGCACTCTGACATCAAACAGCCATTTTTTGAGATCAGTGCAGGAGTAGCACGCGTATCCCCGCAGGGTCGCATATTTTCCCCGTTTTCATTTCTTGCGCAACGCGTCTGTGAATCGATGTTTTATTAACTGCTATGCTTATCCAAGCGTGTGGGTAATTACATGGGAAATCCCTCGGGGGAATATAATTTAAGTCTCCAAATTGAGACTTCATGATATCTGGTCGCCATCTGCGTCCAAGTCGAGTCCCCAACCTCATCTTCCGTGTGGGTTAAAGTCTCTAAAAGTGTGTGGTTCAGGGTGTGACACAGAAACAACTGACCCATGGGGCTGTGCGATGCGTACGTGTGTGTAACCGCCTTGGACGTGAATGTGTCCCCAGGCATGCTGAGAGGCCTTTTCCCCTGGATACAGTGTGTGCTGCTGGAGGTGTTGACAGCTGTGGGACGCCAGACAGCAGCTGGGAAAGCATGGAGCTCTGACCTCCCTCTCAGCCACCTACTGTGTGTGTGTTAGAGAACAGGAGATAATGTTTGAATTGTGTGCAAGTGTGTGTGACATACATCCATTTGTGTGGAGGAGTTTTGAATTTCAGTGCTCTAAAGTGACATTTAATTTTCTCTGATCAATATTTATTGACTTAATGGATTGAAAGGATGTGTTTATTTGGCATATGTACATGTGTGTGTTTGTCATAATGTGAAAGGTTTTTGCATGGACACTTTCCCCTTGCAGGATTGTGTGCATGTCTGCAGGAGGTTTTGCTTTCGTTTTGTGCTTTTGCTGCAGCACAAGCTTGTCATCGATCAGGTTTTTTGTGCTCTTGTGTTATAGACAGCAGCACATCATTAGTGAGACTATAGAGCACTTAGTCTACTCAGCAGTGACCGATCACTCAAGTGGATCACTGGATGGTTTCCTCCACTTTGTCCCAGCACACAAAGATTGGATTTAAAGTGTGATGGGGTTATTTTTTTTTTTCAAGGCAACCAGTTGGCTTCTGAAAATATACTGTATGCACATGAAAAACACACGCACACAGAGAGCCACATTGTCCAGCACACATTTGCAAGAGTAACATCAACAAATCTCAGTCATATGAGCCCAGCGTGGTGCACGTCTCTCTGTAGACTGCATTCACAGCTAACTACCTTTGCTGCCAGCTTACATGCCTCTGTGCATGTAGGAGGGAGTCGGAGCATGCTAATGAATGCAATTCGCTATGGCTATGTAAACACAGTGATCACCTGTGTGTTTGTGCAAATTCAACTTCTGTTAAATCAGAATTTGTTATTATAAAATGATTTACCTTATAAAAACTGTTTAAAAAGGATGTGTGTATTTAAAGAAAGGGTGCATGTATGTGTGTGTCTGTGTGTGTGTGTGTGTGAGAGAGTGTGTGTGTGTGTGTTTCCGGCCTCCCACAGCCCTCTCTGTGTGGGGCCAGTCACAACATTGCTTTAATTATGGAGGGTCCAGCAGTGCAGCTGAATGCCTTGTGTGCCCTGTTCCATAGATTTGTATATCCTGGTGTTATCGTTTCCAAACCTTTCAGCTGGTGACCCGTCAGAGGTCTTTTCTGCAGATCGAAATCCTTTTCATCTTTCTCAGCTAAGGTCCATATCATTACCTTTCTCGTGGGTGGCAGGGCAATCATGTTTCCAAAACCCAAAGCCACTCTTGCGCAATCAAAAGCTTATTTGTTTCTCGGCCTTGAATTCTTTCACTCAAACTGTCTTAATTCCCAGAGACACTCCTCAGTAGCTGAAAAAGTACCATGTAAATAAGTTGGATATCAGTCGTGGTTTTGTCCTGGATTCACCTGCTGGTCAGTCTTTTACATTGGATGAGCAGGGGGTCCTAATGTGTTGTAAACCCAGCATGTAACAGCTTAATGGCTAGGTGAGACTGGCTGCACCGTGTCCTCAGTCTCCCCCATCCCCCACCAGCCTTGGGCAGAGGATGCAGTAAAACAGTAATGATACAGTGTGCAGAGTGTCAGGGAACCAGTGTGTGACCATTAATAATAGAGTGCAATTAAAGACCAGCCTGCAAAATGGTCCCTGCTACTATACACACCTCCTCCAAAGCCACAAATGTTGTATTGTGTTTGATTCTTTTGTCTGTCTGCAGAGGATGGTTTGTTTTCTGCAGCACTATAATTTAATAACCATCAACATGGCTTCCACAGTGTGTGTATTTGTGGCTATGGCAGCAAGCGAGCATTTGTGTGAATCTGCATCATTGATTAATTGATTTTCAATAGTCTCCCCCTCCTCCCAGTAATTTCTTTAAGCAGCACCAGTAGCAAAAACAAAGCTCCACACTCTTCATGTTTGCCACACAAAACGGTATTGATGTAGTGATGCTAATGCTTTGTTTATATTAAGACAATAGGCACCCTTGTTGAGACAAAAGAAAAGACACTGTTTGGGGTGAGGAGGTTGTGTGGGAAGCATAGGTTAGCTTGGGTCAATTGGCCCTCAGAAGCATTTGCATTGTGACCGCATTCAGACTGCAGGACAAAGGAGTCAGGGCTCGAGCGCTGATTGGCGCACTGACCAAGAGAACACTGTGTGACAGTCCAGACCAGGTTTCCTGAATTTTTTTTTCTCAACAAATCCCAGTTTTGAGGAGATATAGCATGCTCTGAGGCACAAACACAGGCTGTCCTTTCGAGCTTTGGAAGACGAGTTGTGTTAATGTTACTTGGCCCAGAAAAATTGACAAAGAGGAGGAAGGAGGAAGAGTCAACAGTCATGCCAGTGGCTTTTTCATGATGTACTTGAGTGCAGCAGTGCTTTGAGCTGAGGGTGAACATAAGCATTCTACATGCACACAGTGACCACAGTGACATGCTCATATTAGCAGGTATGATGTAACCTCATTCATCATTTTAGTTTATTG
This sequence comes from Ctenochaetus hawaiiensis, assembly GCA_029783645.1. Classification (NCBI taxonomy): domain Eukaryota; kingdom Metazoa; phylum Chordata; class Actinopteri; order Acanthuriformes; family Acanthuridae; genus Ctenochaetus; species Ctenochaetus hawaiiensis. The sequence goes on from JAPZDY010000024.1 coordinate 7,967,716, forward strand.
TGTTAGAATGCTAAGATTTGCTTCTTAGCATTAAACACACAGGAGAACTGGGGCTGACGAGAATGTCTTCAGTGTTGCAAGGATTTGGTCATAAGCATTTGGTCCAACTGAACTTTTGAACTGATGACATAATCAGAGAAAAAGTTAAACCCCCACTAAAGGGATTACACTTTTATCCTGTGTCAGTAAATTTAATTCTGTGGGAACCAAGATTGCATGAAAAAACATGGCAATCCATCAAATAGAAAATAAGATATTTCAGTCTGGATCAAAGTGTTGAACTGAGAAACAGACCAACATTCCCACCATAAGAAGCTTGCTGCAAGCAATGTAGTGACTTCTGATTAGCTGTTTTGCATGTTTGCTCACCTGTCTACTTTCTATATGCAGTGTTTTATTGGCACAGATGAGAAAATGTGCAAAGACAGTGTTCAGGAAGTGCATAATATCGCAGCTGTCTGACAGGTTGTTCATCATAGTAGGTTTGTAATGCAAAAAGTGTCACCTTGTTTCAAGAACATGTTCAATCTTCTGGTAATGAAATCTCTTAATGAGTGTCAACTGTATCACCACAAGCAGAATGCAGTGCCTTTCCATGTTGTGTGAGTGCATGTGTGTGTGTGTGATGATCCATGTAGGCAAGCTTGTGTGCATGTGTGTCAGATGATGTTGATGTGAGATCAGTGCAAATTGTCTGGCTGGCTAAAAATTGCATGTCCAGTTTCACTTTTTTACAAGCCCGAGTGTGTCTGTGCACGTCTCTGTGTATATGTATATATGTGATATATGTGTGTATTCCTGCACATCTGTCTTCATGAGAACCACTTATGAGTTACAGATCTTCTGAGTTAGATCTTTATGGTCGGTTCTCTTGCCAAGTTCTGTAGATGTGGAATGTATTTAATCATCCAAGATCCTCCGTTCAAGATGTAAAGGAGTCAGAAATCTTCTCCCCCTTTTTTTTTCCAATCTGTGAACAAGCACATTTGTCTGTGTATGAACCCCCCCGCCCCATCTCAGCCGCCCCATGAACGAACATCCCCCTACCCTTCATGGACCCTTGAATTATTCATGTTCTGACTGATCTCTTTCCCTATATGTGTGCTTACGTAAGCGCAGTGACAGATATGGATTCTGTGCACGAATGCACTGCAGCGATGCACTGTGCTGACCTTTCATGGCCATGTTGGTATTTTTAGTATCCACTGAAGAGAAATCTGCATCTTCTGTTTTCTCCGCTTTTACATTTTTGTGTTTCTCACTCATTTAAGTGATTTTTGTCACTGTTGGCTGAGACAAAGCTCATTCTTATTCAAAAAATCACAAGAACAAAGCAATTTTTTCCTACATCTGACTAAAAAATCCATCTGTGGAAATTTAGAGACTGCTACTGATTCAAATGGCTTAAATTAAGTCAGAATCTGACTTTCTAATGTACACTGTAAAAGAAATGTTTACTCTTTGTGATTATGTGCACATAAATTATGAAGTGCACAGTGCCATACTTGTACTCTCACTTTCTCTTGTTTAACAGCTAAACCGCTAGCAGTTTTTAAATGTGTCTGAAGCAAGACACCGAGGTTTGGCCTTCAGTCTTAAGTTTTCAGCAGACAGGAGCTGTAAAAAAATATAAATGAATTAAGAGCCTTCTACATACTAACCCTGCTTCTTCTAAAAATTTACTTGAAGAGGAATTACCAGACAGCAATTTTGCCACCTTGATAAGGGCTGAAGTATGTAAATGTTTCATCATGACTGACTTTTTCAGTTGGTGAATGTATGCATATTATTATTTTAAGGAGACTTTACCCATAGAGTCTAGAAGAGGGCTCCAACTGTGCTTATGGAACTAGGGTTACAATATTGTAACCTTCAATTGATGACATATGAGGATTGTATTAACAGATAAAATTGTTTGACCTCTTCTGTATCTGTCAACTTGGCAAACTGAATTTACACAGAATTTATCCCAAATGGTGACTCAGTTATCTGAGTGCCAAACAAAATGTGAGCTAGCGTGCAGCTGGAGAAACAAGCACTAAAGTATTTACAGCTGTGCCTCTGTCATCAGCGTTCCTGCAAACCAGTAATTTGAACCTTTTGCTTTGTTGTTTAAACAGCTGATTGTTGCTTTTTACTTCTCAGCAAGGCAATCAAATGCAAACACAAGAGAAAACAGATTGTGTGTGTGTGTATTTGTGTTTCAGAGTGCCCTTCAGAGTTCCCCATGGGGCCTGATGCAAGCACTGGAGCAGCAGGTGGGAGAGCTGAGGATCGACACCGATGATGGCTGCTATAATGGAGCTCAAGGAGACACAGGTGACAATCGTCCGAGTTCTGGTATTTTCACACTTCTAAGTCTTTCGATTTTATCTTAGCTCTTATATGCAAGTAGTTAAGAGTTTACTAAATATGGATTTTGTAATTCTCTCACTTGCAATAAAGCTGGTGAGCAGACTTATTTGCATAAAATATTTAGGGCAAAACTCATGTTTTGTCCGCGTAGTCTGAAATATTCTTGTAATGAATTTGTGTTTCATTTATGCTCTCATTGTTTGTTCATGCTCCAGTTGCTTGCAATTTTGTTTTGGGGCCTATTTTGTGAAATGCGATGAGACAATGCCTGCATCATGCAGCATATTTATAGCAAACTGGAATGATCAGTGAGCTGTGATTAATGAGACGGATATGTCCTCTTTCTCTCCAACTGTTTTTCTCAGCTTTCTATGAGTTGAGTGAGAGTCAGTCGCCAAAAGGAAGATCTTGTTCCACTGAGCCCACAGAGACAGTCTCCTCCTGGGCCCAAACCGGCGACAGACCGAAGTCTGTGGGTAAGAAAAATGATGTGGAACAAATTTAGCATATGATTCAAACATCATAAGCTGCCTGTTGGATTTAGAACATACATTCATCTCTTCTTTGCCTTTTTCTAAAATTAGTCAAAAGATGACAGATTGTTGTTGATTTTACTGGTATCCATTTTTTTGCAACAAAACATGATTCAATATCTGATGTCACACCTTTTTAAAGAGTTTTTTTTTTTTTTGGAACATGTGGTTTGGATTTAATTTTTCCCAAGCATATCAGTTGTCTATGGTTAAAAAATCAGGAAATACTGTGGAGACTGGTTAGATATACAAAGGTACAACCACCACAGCTAAGACAAATGAATACAAAATAAAATTTTAAAATGTTGATGTTTCATCAAATAAAAACATGCCCATAAAATACATTGAGGTTTTATTAAATCAGAACATGAACTCAAGCCTAACAGCCAATATATTTTTTTAAAGGTTTGCTATTTTGTTTTTGGTACTACAATAAAGTTTCTGCACCTTGCCCTACAACACTCTTGTTTTCTCTTATAAGGTGACCCCCTCATGGTGAATGGAGAACTGGATGTGCCAGTCCAGCGGACCACCCTTCCCCGTTCTTTCTCTGCCCCTTATCCGCCTCTGGAGGGCATCGCTGAGGAGGGCTCAGCCGTGGATTCCTGGCAGTGGGACCCCAGTGGAGCCGACCAAGCTTTGCAACAGCAGCCTGCAGAGGACCAGATCACTGAGGAGGACTACCAGCAGGCCTTGAGGGTCGAGGGTTATATCCTAAGTCTCGTCCAGCGCCACACCTTGGCACCGAGGCCATGTCAGCCTCGCACCACCCTGAGCCCGGACCCCCCATACTGCAGCGCCTCAGGACACAGCTCTCTACACAGGAGAACCCCTTCTCTGACCACAGAGCAACGCCTTCCTGAAATTCACCTCCAGCCCCATGTTGACCTTTCGACAAACCCTAAGAGCCAGAGCTGGGGTTGTGACCTGCTGGAGGGGGAGGCCTGTGGAGGAGAGGCCCCATCTATGGAGGAAGACTGTTATCTGGCTCTTCCCTACCCCCAGCCCAGGCCACACTCCCTGGCTGAGAGGCTACCATCACCTCTGCCCTCCATGGACCCCAACTGTGGTATTGGGGCTCTTGACCCTTGTTGTGAGACCCCTTCCCCCCAGCATTACTTACACCCACAACCCCCTATTCATCACAAACACAATTTAGTAAGTGCTCAGTATATCCCCGGACAAGCCTGTCATGCCCCTGTGCGCTCGCCCAGGCATTACAACTCAGAGCAGCCAAAGCCCAATCGAGCCATGACCTCTCCTGACCACCCAAACTCTAAGTCCAGAACCTCTAAGAAGAACCACAACGAGCGACAGAGAGCCAAGAAATCAAGCAGTAAAACCAGTCGATCCCAGTCTGAAAACAGCCTCCTGGGCCAGCGAGTCGTGCCCGAGCGCAGGTACAGCACCACAGAGAGGCACCAAGGCAGAGGGGATCCTGCTCAGAGCCAAGGCCAGAGTCAAGTCTCTGGACCACAACTCTGTAACAACAGCCACAATGGGAGCCGGCGCTGGTGCTCAAACCTGGAGCTCAGCCAGGATGAAGGGGAAACTCTTGCTGTGCCGTCACAAAGACGACCACACCGGAAAGGTCGCCATGGTCATTCTTACCCCCATCCCCACCCCCAACCTCAAAACTACCACCACCATCACCACCACCAGCAGCAGCAGCAGCACAGCCAACGTTGGCACCCAGACTTTCAGGAGAGAGCACCTCTCTGTCAGGGAGAGGAGGGCTACGCCGGTGCCGTCCCTGCAGAGTCCGAATCCAGCATGAGTGAGGTGTATTCACCGGCCTCCAGCTCACTGTCCAGTGACTCTGATGAGAGTGGGGGGCTGGTGTGGCCCCAGCAGCTGCCACCTCGCCTTGCTTCTACCTCCTCCTCATCCTCGCCTTCGCCGCAGGCCACTGCCAACAACCCCTCTCAATCAAAAGCTTTTGTCAAGATCAAAGCGTCCCATGCGCTCAAAAAGAAGATCCTCAGATTTCGCTCAGGGTCCCTCAAAGTCATGACTACTGTATGACGACGTCATCAGAGCGACAGTGTAGCTGCTTAGCCTGACATGCCAGATGACATTGCATCTGCAAATTACCCATTCTTGATTTCAAAGTTATCAACTAGCGCTGATCAAAATGTCTCTGGAAGCAACTGGATAGGTGTACAAACCATCAGGACAACATGCGGGTGATGTAGCACTGTGGTAAACATGCAAGTTGCCGCTTGTTCTGATTTCAAACAGGAAAGAACACCGTCAACCTGCTCACACAGTCTCAAATTACAGATAAACTGTATAGCAAAATGTGTTTTTGGACAGATCTGGAGCAATCTAGCAACAGAATCTCGGTTCATATTTGAATCAGCAATGTCATATGGCTGCCTTATTGATTGTGAATAATCTCACACATGACCTCTTAAAATCTGAACAGGCTCCTCTTTCAGTCATCATTATTCATTATTCATTAAAACCCTCCCAATATGAGACAGACAGTTTATTTGAAGGGTGGAAATCTGTCTGAATGGGAGGAAGTCCGGATTCAGCAAATAAACCAGGAGATCAGCAGATTGGTCTGACTGGGCTACTAGCTGCTACTTTAAGTCACAGATCAAATGTTAATTCACCAGTCCAGTCTTTATTCTTTACCTACCTCCAAGGAAAGTGTGCTTTTATTCAGAGACACTTGCAGTTATGGAAAAGATTAAAAATCTGCAAAGAGATCATCTGTCTGTTGAATCTGGTTGAATTGGAAAATTACAGTCATTCTGCTTTAATTTATATTAATTAAAAATATGCAAAGTTATATTGTAATATCATGAAGCACATTGAAGTTTAGTGACAGGATATGGTGCCAGTTTCATTTCATATTGGCTGGCCTTTTTAGTTATCTAAGCACCAATTTATGTTTAATTATTTTCCCACAGTGCAGAGTGGGGCAAGTTTACATCTACGTGACTAAAAGTTGATTGTCAAAAGCTTTCTAAAGTTTTTCTAAACATCACAGTTCTTGAAATGAGGAGGCAGTGTTTCATCACACTGACTTTTCTAAGAAATGTGTTCTGTATTTGAGTGGTTCCAAATTTCCCAATAATTTTCCAGGAAAGAAGTACACAATTATTAATCAGGGAAAACAGAAATTTCTCTGAAAGAACAGCTTCAAACAAACACAGATTAATGGCCATTTAATGTGAGTTAATTATGGCTAATTTTATATTGAAAGTTTCATATGGTGCGTGGTTACTTGACTAAAAGCCTTGCCAGACTACAGCACCAGTTTATTGGTATTAATTACCTGGAGTGCCATTCAAACTGTCTCTATTTTCCCATAAATCAGTACCAAATTATATAGTCCATTCCAGGAAGCTTCTTGGAAATGGTTTAAAAATTATTAGGTAGCCTATTACTTGGAAATTTTAGTGTGTGGAGAGACTTGATGCTTTAGAGCCAGGATTTGTCCTGCACTCAGTCAGCATAATGGAGAAAAATCTCTCATTTGTGCAGAAGGGGAACAAATGAGTGAGTAGCAATGCAGATCTACAGTCTCAAAATGCAGGAGTTGATTGTGAATCTCTGAGCAGGAAATATCTTTATGTGTCTGCTTCCTTATACTCTCCACGCCATACTCGTACACTCACTTTGTAAACTGTGGATTCACCCTGAAGTGAACTGCCATTACCTCTGTTCTTCTGCCAGCTGCTTTAGGGACCAATGAGCATAAACAGATGTCTGTGAGTCAGGAATGAATGGCTTCAGTAGAGGCCAGAGCAAGGAACCCATGTACATGCATGAATGCACACATACTTTTTGTAAGTGCACAGATTCATGGAGACACTGGGACACAGACTTAGACACTCTTGTAAATATGTATGTTTTTGTACATACCATCATGTGGCCTTGTTTGGAATGAATGTAGTTTGTAAATAAAGGCAATTTTGGTCTTAATTTTGGCCTCTTAATATTCTTTATTGTTTTGTTAAGTCTTACATGTTGTGGAAGTGATTAATGAGATGAGTCAAAAACATTATAAATTAACAGATTATTTATTATACAAGCAATAAAAAATGTCAATATCTTTTATAAAATTCTGTATAATGATAAGCGGTTTATGTATCTGAATTACATTTATTTATCAAACAAAAAAACATCACTCACATTTATAATCTCCTCTTTTGTTCACTATATTGTCTATGAGTCTGTTACAGTAAAACAACGGGCCTGCACAATCTACATGCCTATAGGACTTATAGCATCAGTTATAGTATAGCTCCCTCATGTGGTCAATGCATGGTACTGTTACACAAAAGGTTGTGACTGCCTCTCTGCTAGCTCTGTGGTAAAGTTACTAGTATATAATGTATTTAAACATATGTTACAAAAACAGAAAAAAATATGGTTAGTATGTAACACAAGCAACTTCGTCTCAGTGTTGACTACAGAAAAAGTCTGTGGTCATCCTCATGTTTGAGAGAAAACAGAAGTGTAGCTGCATGTGGCAGGAAATGCTGAATATTGGCTAATAGTCTCTGATTTGCTATGTTCCTCACTCAGTTCTGATAAAATCTTTTTTTAAAAACAACCCAACTGTTTCAGCAAAAATGCTTCCCAAAAAGCTCATTAAAAAACAGACAGTTTGCGTGATGCATTTTCAAATACTGACATTTGCTCTTCAGACTAAATTTATTCTAACAGAGTCTGTCAAACTATGCATTCTAGCACTGAGAGTTGTATGTTAAAACCCCAGTGGTTGTGATGTCCTAGTTCAACACAAGAAATAGGAAGAGTTAACACTAAATTAAGCTGTGATAAAACTGCAGCCGTTTTTGTGGAAACTACAGCAAAAACGTACATTACTACGCCATAGATCAAAGTGAATGAACCCTCACATCTTAGTTGTCTCCTTGCTGTTGCTCGTGCTCTTTGTGTCGGTGTTAGTGATGGTGATGTTGTTAGTGGCGCTCGCTCTTGTCGTCGGATCCTCGCTGATGAAGTTGAACATGTTGCGCAGGGAGCGGCTCATGCTCTCTTTGAAGCCCCGTCCCAGACACACATAGAGCAGTGGGTTGAGACAGCTGTTGAAATAAGCCAGGCAGAGAGCCAAAACATGTGCCAGGTAGATTTTAGGGTTGTGGGGGGAAGTTCGAGGGGTAACCAATATGAGGAAGTCCAGAATGTGCAGTGGGAGCCAGCACAGAAAGAAGCTCAGCACCACGGCGATGACGACCTTCAGTGTTTTCTTGGAGCGGTTCCCACCACGTGAGAGTCCTTTGCCCGTCCTGTTGTACACCACCAAGTGACAGATTATGATCACCGCAAAAGGGAGGACGAATCCCACCAGGAAACGGTAGCAGGTGATCAGCCAGGCACTGAGTACAGTGTGTACTGTCAGGCACTCTCTCTTCTCATCACCTGCTTTGATCTCCTTGGTGTAGATAAACTGGGGGATGCTGCCTATCAGGGCCAGGCACCAGACAGCAACACACCCAAAGGCAGCCTGCTTAGGTCGCCTGTTGTTCTGACACCAGATGGGTCTGCAGACCAGCAAACAGCGGTCCAGACTGATCAAAACCAGCTGCAGGACACTGCAGTACATCACCAGGTAAAACAGGCCTTTGATCAGTGTGCAGGCCGTCGGGCCGAAGTGCCAGTGGTCATCATGGGCCAGAGGGACCATGAGCAGAGGGAGGGAGAGGCAGCACAGCAGATCAGCCAAGGCGAGGTTGAGAAACCAGAGGGAAGTGACCGAGCGTTGCATGCAGAACCCTGTCACCCACACCACCAGAGCATTTCCAGGGACACCGAGCAGGAACACGAGGGCATAGAAGAACAGAGCCACTATCTGGATCGGCTGAATCTCAGGAGTCAGGTTTCCAGGAATCGGTGGTAGAGTGTAATTGAAGTCAGTGTAATTAAAAAGGTCAGTTAAGTCAGGTAAATCAATAAAGAAGTCATCATAGTCCATGGTTGCTTAATGCTGTAAATAAAAAACAGTTGACAAGAATAAAGCATCAAGCATCTTTACCATGCAAGACAAATATGTTTCATGTAAAACAAATATGGACTTTTATCGTTGTTGTGTTAGAAATAAAGTCACCTAATTTCACCCAACACAGTCTAACATAAATCTGACATTCTGACATTAAATTGTCGTAAAAAATATAAGAAAATCCAGTTACAAAAATCATATTTAAAAATTAAAATTAGATTTTGCTGCAATTACAACTTACAGACTCAATGGTTGATGTTGCACTCTCACTGCTTGCAGGAAGTTATGGAGCTGTTCTGCTTTGAAAAGCATTTTATAACCCTACCAGCCCACACCCTCCCACAGAAAAAACCCTGCAGACTTGCAACACACTTTTAAAATGCTGTTTATACACTGATAATACACAGTGTTACTTTGGTTTAGGTTTATTTTTGTTCATTTGTTTGTTTTTTTCTTGTTTTTAATTCAATTTAGATTCAGATAAGTTTCCAGAATGAGATCATTTGTTTTGCTTGTTAAAATATTTAGTTTTGATCAGTTTTAGTATCATTTTGTAGTTTATTGTAATATGATGTGGGATTATTTATTAGGATATAGATTTAAACAGAAATTACAGCACAAATACTTAGTAAAAGCAGTTGTTTCATGCTGTAGTCGGGTGGAATCTCGGTCACAATAAACGTGCACCAAAACATCCTCACGTTTGCTGTGGTGACAAATTTGATCAAATTTACTAAAAATAAAGAATATTTCCTGAATATTTTTTATAGTATATTAGTTAGCTTTGTAACTAGGCAACACAAAATTTAGTTTTTTTCTGTTTTTTTTCCTGAAGTCACATAT
>JAPZDY010000024.1:7977526-7999425 GCA_029783645.1 Ctenochaetus hawaiiensis
ACATATTTATTTTACTTAACTGAAATGTTTTTTCTCTCTTAGCTTTAGGCTTTGGTTTAGTATTGTATCTTATGTAATGAATATCTCTGTAACTTAAATTGCAAGCCAAACTTAAAAAGTAAAAGTGGAAATCTTTACAGGTCATCGTACTGGAAAACTTTATGAATAAATCCCATTTTCTTAGTTTTAGCTTCACATAAGGCTACGGCACAAACACTTGACATTTTCATGGTCAGTTTAAAGCTTTCTAGGCGCTCTGTGACTCCTGAAGTGTTACTCATATGTAAAGAACACAAAATGACACAACTCTACTGAGTCATAGGACTTGACTTCATTCACTGAACTGTTTCTTGAATTTTCCTGCATCCGGTGTCTTTATGCACGCCAGCCCGGAAAAACGTAGACGGTAAAAATTTTCTGGAAAATAACACAGAGCTCAGCCAGCATTTGTGAACGGGTAACCATTTTTTACATTATGCCCAAGATAATTGTGTTTTTCTAGCCCCAAGAGGAAGTATTGCATAAGAAGTGCACTTCCTTAGTGTTAGAAATTAATAGAAAACCTCAGTACCCAAAAAGAATCTTCTGTATTAGTGGGACATAATACTTTATTGTCAAATTTATTATAATCGTTTTACAGTAACACAACAGCTTTTCCATGTATGTACAAGTTATTCACAAAGCAGTCTACACACAAGTTAAATTCTCATTTCAACTCTATAACTCTCCATGTAGCCTAAAGCAGTTGTCATTAAAAGCAACTAGAGCTGCCCTCCCTTTGTTTGTTTCATCGCTCATGGAAACAAATAAAAGTGTCCAATCCTGCCCAGCGACAGCAAAAAGCCTCTGACCTTATGACCTCATGAAAAATTCTGATTAAAAACTCCTGACTTTAGTCGGCATTAGTCACTCGCATAGCAAACAATGAGAACTCTGATTTGTCACATTGCTGCCATGCTGATTTAGATCAAATCACATAATTACCGAATATGGTCAGTGAAATTGGTTTTAAAAAAGAGCAAGTGGATCCAAAAACAACCCACATTTCTTACAGTGTTTTGATGAATACTGTTCATACTGAAGGTACAAGTAGGTAAATGGCCTCAAAAGCCACATGATGATGATGATGACCTATGAGAAAGGACTTTCATGAGGTTCAAGCTGTCATCTGTATCAGAGGAAGAGATGAAGTTAAGAAAATGAACAAAAGATGAAAATTTACTGCCACACAGGATGTTCTTGTTTTTAGCCCTTTAACATCACCGAGGCCTTGAAATATGAAGAAACAACAAAGGAAATGAAACACAAAGTCACGTCAGCAAAATTTTTCTAAAAGTAGAAAAAAAGAAAAACAGCAAAGACACGGTGTCTCGCAAATCTGTCACCAATGTCAGCACAATGAGATTTTGTGTGTGTGTGTGTGTGTGTTTCTGAGAATGTGCCTTTGTGTATTTTGAGTTTCAGGTTCCAGTGTGTGCGGTGCGTGTCCGTTTCATGGCTGTTTATCAGCGTGCAGTTTTCTTCTCTTCATCAGCATCAGCTCAAAGGTTCACGCCTTGCTTCAGATGTCATTGTCAAACTCTCAGTTGCTATGTTGTGCCACAGGTGTTGCCATACTTGATGTCAGGATGTTTCCTTGCGGGGTCATGAGAGGCGCAGAGTTTTCAGAGGTTAAGTCAGTTGAGGGCCGGAGCACTGCTCGGTGGGAGCGTGGGGGTGTCGTCTCTAAATGCATCCGACTGAAGGTCTGCAGAAAAAATACATTTACACTGTCTTAATGTTCACAACACAGCATGCAACCTGCACTTACAACATTAACTCACACGGAGAACTGCAGTCAATTAGCTTTTGAGCTGCCGTCTTAATCATAAGAGTAATTTATGAAATAGAGGCAACAAATAAATTGTACAGTCTCAAAGAACAGCAAAAATGAAACTCTGCAGGTTGTTGGTTAGAGCCAGTTTCAGAGTACAGTCGTATAGTTTCTCTCTTATTAATTAGCTTTAAACAGCCTTAGAATATAATCCATCAAAACAGTATTTTATAAAGAGGGAGAGGAAGAAAAATCTAGATGTGCTTGTTGAAAACAAAGTGTTGCAAAAGCTGGATTTTGAAAGCAGCAGTTCACATCAGGAACTCAGGCCGCATCTAAGTACAGTTGACCCTGAAGCTCTGTGTGTTGTAGTTTCTAACAGGCGCAAAGGTTCACTGATGATTCACTCTTCATATTTAAAAATAACTTATGCACAAAACATTTGTTGAAATCATCCCCTCAACCCCACAGATACAGTGGGAAAGCTGGCAAGAGGGCCATTTTTAAGACTAACTCCAAAATATGAATAATAGTGGCAAGAATGTGAAGATGAACTTCACATACATGGGCTTGGGATCTTGCCACTGGCGGAGTTTTCTACACTGTAGCAACAACATGGACATATGATGTAGTGATGAAGTGAACTCGGGTGTGGAATAACATTTCCAATGTGAAAGGTGAGTAATGGAGGAGTGGAGGGAGGGGAACATAGTTCTCAGGCCTGGTACGAGGGACACCTAATATGAAAATGCTCCAGAAGACTGTGAATGTTTTTTTTACTCGAGTTCTTGTTTCTTTTCTTGTTGTTAATGTTATTGCAGTATCTTAGTTACGTAATGGGACTTTTCTTTGGTAACCACTGTCAACAAAATAACCGTTCTTCTGTCGCTTCATCTGCCTGCTTAATTGCATAATTTTCTTCATTGAACTTCCAGTAATTCCCAGCCAAACTACACCAACCACACCTGCTCAGCTGATGGAAATGCTAACTCTGCCATAATACTGTATTATTAATTTGGTTTGCAGTAGCTGTGCAATGTAAGTTTCCCAGGCGAATCGAAAAAGGGTGGTAGTTCACTCACACACCCATTTACCCACTTAAATTTAGAGAAGCGAGGTTGGATAAATGCTGACTCCATGTATTAATCCACTGCAGCTGTTTCTGAGTCAGTTTTTCCATTAAAAGCATATTTTTAAATGGAGCAGAACACCAAAAATAGGTGCAGGTCTGTCACAGTAGCTTTTGAGAGATCCTGTATATTCATTAGCTGTTTTGCATGTTTTTTTTTTTTATTGTAAGGTGTGTAAGCAGTGTGTATGCTAACAAATCCAACTCACCAATGAGTGTCAAGCCTTGCTGCTGCTGCTGGTTCAGTATAACTGACGTCTCCTCTTCCTCCTCCTCCTCCTCCTCCTCCTCCTCTTCTCCCCAGTCTGCGATGTTGGCTGGAGGGATGCACTGCTCCAAGAACAGGTCCTCCTCGTCCTCCTCCATGTCCAAGTTCTCTGGAGGCCAACGCAGCTCTCCGCTCTCCACCTCGCTCACCTCCGTGGGTTCAACGACGATGGAGGGTAGGCGCTCCTTCTCGTGGTCCAGGCTGTTGAAGGTGGTCTCTGGGCCCAGGACGACCTCAACGGGGTCAGGGAAGATCTGGAGGAAAAAGAGGGGAGAGCTGAGTGAGACATGAGCAGAAAAGGACGTATTTGTAAGTTCAGTTTACATTAAATCTGTCCAGTGTTTGCAGAATCTGTAAATCCATATTTGTTTTTAATGAATTCATATTAATAGTGCACAGTTTTGATTTCCTCATGTTGACTAATCCCAGAGGTTTCGCTCTCTCTCTCACACACACACACACACTCATACATCTACACAACATCTGGACCATGGATTTTATTGTGTACTTATTATGTATCATGTTTTTTAATCCTTGATTTTATCAGGCAATCCCGTTTTTAAAATAATAATTATGAATTCAATATAAATCGCATTGTATAATGTTGTCTTTAAGTGATAAATTCAATCCAGTTGGGTTTCCGCACTTTTAAAGCTACTGGAACAAGTTGAACAAGATAATGGGAGGTACCTGAAATGGCAATCTTTGGTCCTTCTTTTGCATTTCTTCACAGTTCTGTCCGCTCATCTCATCCATCTCCCTGCAGAAAAAGCATTGATGAGAGCGGAAACAAACACACACTGTAAAGGAACAAGCATGGAAACCCTCTCTTCTTGCATATCTGAAGCCTGCACAAAGTTCTCTATTAAGTCTTTCAACCATCCTTTATATGTGTAGAAACCCTTTTGACACTTAGGAACCCAATTAATCACAATAGAGCAAGTTATGAAGAGGTCTCGCAGTAAACCTTGAATTTCCCAGTGAGCCTCAGAAGAGCTAAATTTGTACGAACGTTTGACTGTAGAAGACTTTATCCAGTTAAATCTATTTGGTTCCTCCTAGAATTTCCTTTGGGCGTCTCCATACAATTTCCTTGAAATCCCTTAAATACCTAGAAACTTCAAAGAAATGTCTTTGAAACACACTTAAAAACATAAAAATCGGCCTTAATGCATTAAGTAAATAGTTTGTGTGCTAGGAAGCTCTTTAGTTGGTGTTTAGTGCCTTTGGAAACAAAAGATTTGATGAAAGATTTTATCACACTGTTTACATAACTATTAGATCATCTGACTCTCAAAATGGCCATCAAAACATAAATATTGGATGATTAAAATTTGCCATGTTGTCTACACAACAGATGGCAGAAATCTGCAATGACTGACAGCAAAACAGATTGAAAACTATCAGGAAACTCAGCCAACTGTCTGTTTACAAAGCTCTGATGCTCTGACATGTGTGTCTGACATGTGTACAAGGCTCCCAGGTCCGAATTCAGTGACACTGGACCAAATCGCCTCATCCGGTTTTCTATGAAATGACATCACCACCCCCTCATAACCCGGTGTCATAGCTGAATTACACCAGTGTCTCAGGATCCAGGCTTCTGATAGGTCAGAGATTTTCTGTCCTGCATCTGATTTGCCAAAGCTGGTCTGACTTTGCGGATATGCGACTATGTGCAAGTGTGTGATTCTCCAAACACACACACACACGCACACACACAAAAAACACACAAAAAACACACTCAGATTAGTGCAGAACTCAAATAGGGTTTGATACCAAAAATGGATTATGTATTCAGACGCTCTTATTTTATTTTCTGTCGGGAGCCTGACAGAACGAATCCTTTAAAAACCTCCATGTCGTCTCACAGACACTATTGGCACTATTTGGTGTGTAAAACAGCAAAGTATGTTTCATTTTGTCCAAGTTCTGATCAAATAAGTTTTATCAGACTGCAGGTTGGGTCCATGCTATCTGTAAAGGAGTAACCTGTTTAAGTTCCATGCATGGGCCTGTGTCCGCATCCACTGTCAATCTGTTTACGGTCTCCAGAAAAGCTGTCAGGGGATTAAGAAGGGCTGAGGATCTGTCCGAATCCTCTCTTTATCCCTCTCCCCTGCTCCCTCTCTCTCTTTTCTCACTGTGTTTCAGTGCCTGTCCTCTCCTTAAGTACCAATCATGGTTTGTTGCCATTCAGCGGCCTGGTGTAATGACACAATCTGTTAAATCTTGCTTCCTCTTTAATGAAATTTTCAGTAGAAAGAAAGATCTTATTTCTAGTCCTTCTATATTTAGACCCTCTGTCAGGCTCTTTTTTGGCATTTGTTAACAGGAGAGCTGGTCATATGCTACATTAAACTAAGGATTACAGCAAATTTAAGCACTTGTGAAATTTAATATTTTTAACAGAAAACAACAGGATGCCATGCAAGAAGAGGAACTAAATAAAAAGCTTATCTGTAATAATAATAATAATAATAATAATAATAATAATTAGAAAAGTGTGTTTCTAAATTGAATTAGTAACTCTAATGTATTTCCTACTGAAAGTACTCTACAACCTGAAAAACTTATGACATTTCCATCAAAGTTAGCTTAACTTTTTGTTAAGTGCTAGCTAGCAAATTTTAGCATGCTAGTGCAATGAACTAAGACGATACACATGGTGCACGTGGTAAACATTAGCATGTTAGCATTTTCATTGTCAGCATGTTAGCATTCCGACATTAGCATTCATCATTGTTCATTACCCCAAACAGTAAACTGTCTGCTCATAAGTCTTTTATAAATAAATGAGGCAGCCAGTTGGAGAAACATTTTCAATAATCTTTGGGTCAAGTCGTGCAAGTAGACATTATGATAAAGGTCACGGGTCAGAAAAGTTGCAAAATTGCAAAAGTGGGTTTCTCTGCCTCTCCTTCACCCTGTCTGTCATGTCCGCCCCCCCTCATTGAATATCAATGATTAGATTTAATCTGAACTGATATTAGCTGTTTTTTTCCCTAATGTGACAGATTTCAGGCTCAGCATTCCATCAACATGCTCAAGTTCATTGTGTAATATGACAAATGAAGGAACACTAAGCCAGTTTGCACAGCCGTCAAAATGAGGACGCCCTGTTCTCGTCTAAATAGGATCAGCTTTGGGAGGATGCTATCATTTTTGACCCACTTGTAAATGTGCGCAGCCCTACAATTCAATTTCTGATATTATGCTGCTGACAACTGTGTCACGCTAAGCTGTTTGTGTGCCACCTGGGATGGAAACTTTCAGCAGCTATTATGATGAAGAAGCTTAACCTCTATGTAATCCCTCTCATATACACTCTCTCTAAACACCTGCATGTTTCATCACAGTCAACAATCACCCTTTGTTTGTGCTGTTTATTGTATTTTGCATGTTGCAGGTTCAATCAAACAGTAGAACACTGTTCAAAAAGCCATTTTTAGTTTGAGATACACGATGAATAAAATATAAAAGGAGATGCAGATACATAAAATGTAGAAATTTCTAAATGGTAGTAAGAGAAATCCATTTAAAAAAATGATTAAACTGAATTTAAAAGGCCTCATACCATCTTATTGATAAAAAAAAACAAAGGGTTCATTTTTATTTTTTACTTAAACAAGATTTAATAGTTCTGTATTGACAACAAGTCTGCCCTAAGTGGCTAAGAGATGCTTATACGTGCCAAACCGAATTCACACCCTACAGCTAAAATTGGTGTCATCAGAAAGAGGAACTTCATCAAAGCTGTTAAACTAAATAGTTAACAAAGAAGCAAGTTTTTCTTTTCCTGACAAGACTGATAAATATGACTTTAGTGTTAATTTAGATAGCAAACTTGCCACTTAGCAAAGTGCTAAGCATTTCTTTTCCTATTCCCATCACAGATAGAAATTTCTTGTCACTGTTTAAATTTCATTAGTTTTACTTTCTCCTCCACTCTGACACAAACCCTGGGTTAGAAAGTTCACAAACAATTTATAAAAACACCTTCCTGTCATCTTGCAACATGCTGTTTATGCAAGAAATAAGTTATTTTAAAGAAATCCAGTAGTTCCATTGCATGAGGGGTGAGATGAGGGTTTCCTGTTTCATCACAGCTACTTTGCACTTTGAGCATCACCAGAGCCGGACTGCTTCACGACTTAAACATAGGCCCAGAATCAAAGAACTCTTGCATCAAATTTGCTGACAGCACCTCCCTCTTCCTCCAACCCTCACACATCCTTCTGCAGAAAAATGGCCATCCACATCCTTTAACACCCACCAAAGATGCACATAGACTGACTCATAGTGGGAAAAGAATATTAAAGCTGCAGAAAGTTAAATTGCATTTTGCTTTTGCTGCTTAACTGTCTACTCTTCTCACTTTAGTTGACACTGAGTGCACAGTCCTGTTTTCTTGTAAATCTATTGTGTTTCTTTTTAACCATTATTGACTTATGATAGCCTCAAACATTGACCTACAAAACACACACACAAAGATGCATATGCATATGACCACGTATGTCTGTGAGCTTGCAACACAGCTGATTTCTATCAATCTCTGAACCTCTTACATGAGCAAAGTATCTGCTCTAGAAAGTCCCTTTATCTGTGCAGTTTTCTCACTGTTAAGTGCTTAAATCAGGATTTAAAAATCGAAATCTTTTGTTGGATGTTGCAGTTATCGTACATTGTGTTGTTAATACTGTAATAAGCAAACTGATGTGATTAAACTGCTATTTACTGTTGTTTTTTTGCTTCATCTATGGTATAAATAGGAATAGATATATTACAGCAAGTACTAAGATTAATTTTGCAAGCAGCTGTTTAATTTTTAACTTTTTCCAAGGTCAGGAGTAAAGTTTTTATCAAATTTTTAAAATTATTTTAACTTTGAAATCCTTAAAATGCTGAGAAAAAAAATCTACAATTTAGTCTCAACCTGGCAAAATTCAGCTGTTATTAATTGCATGATAGGTTTGTGAGAGCCAGAACAGCTGTAAAATGGCGCTTGTGGTAAATTGCTTCATCAGATATATATTTTACGCTTTGAAGGGACTTTCATGCCAGCTATCTTTACTGGTTAGATCCCACCACCAGATAAAATTTACCCTTTTAATTATCTCAATATCAAGAGTGAACTTTCGGTGCTAGATAAGTGTCATATTGAGGTTGTAAGGGGAATTTGCGTCACACTTGAAACGTACAATTCTTGCAAGTGTGACTGATATTTGTGCATAAAACACACACACACACACACACACACAAACACACACATGCACACGCACACACAGACCTCAAGCAGCCTCTTACCCTTCACTTGTAGTCAGGCAGATGTCTTCTCCATCTTGGCTCAGCTCCACAGTGTTGAAGCCCTGCTCCTCCACAGTGAGTGCAGGTGACACGAGGGGGGGTGCAGGAGGAGGTGAGCAGCTCCCACAGCATTCCCCCTCTGCAGAGCCCTCAGCCAGGCTTTTGGCCTCCAGGGCGAAGCCTGGACGGAGGGGTCCCAAAACCCCAAGGGGTCCCAGGAGTTAATCAGGAGGAGGGTGTGCGTCTGGGGTTTTCCTTGTCAGTTAGGGCAGCACCTGTCTTACTTTTCCAGGTCAGTGTCGAGTCCGTCTGCAAGCCCAAGTCCACATACGCTGCCTTGTCCTCTGTGTCCAACTTCCTTCCACATGTCTCTCTCAATGACTCTGTCTGTCCCACCCCACCCCACTGCCAGGCTTTGGAGAGGAGAAGGATTAGCGTCTCTTTCGATTACAGAGGCTGGATGGGTGACGTCAGCTCGGCTTGACAGTCCCCTCTAATGAGTTGGCACACAGGGTCACTGATGCATCTGTATAGAAATGTGTAAAGGGCACACAGACGGCACATGGCCCTGCAGCTGATGGAAGCTAAACTGACTCAGAAGGAGCAAAACTGGCCACAAAATGGACAAGGAGAGGTTTTTTTGTACGTTTTTATGAGCCCCCCGTCTATCTTCCCCATCCTTCCCTGCTTGTGGACCATGCCTCTCTCTGCCTGCTCCCAACTGTGTGTGCAGTTGCTCCATCAGTGGATTTAGATTTGGGCGATTCATGGAATTAGCCCAGGGATCAAGGGCTCAGGGGTGGGGAGGGGAGGGAATAGATATATATAACAGGCTTCAACTATTGCTAAACAGACAGAGCGTTGCTAACCGCAGTGTGTAATCCCCTCTGTAGGCTAAGTCAGTAGGCTTATATGGAGCAAGGTAGTGAAGGAGATGGTGCAACATGAAGGGCAATCTGCTTCTGCAAAACTTCTGTTCCCCTGGTTAAGCACATTATTACCATACCACTGCCCGCATTGCCACCATATTAAAATCTTTCAATTTGTACAATAACCTATACACTCATATTGCACTGATATTACACATATTGTAATTTTTTTTTACATGTATGTTATTCGCAGTAATAAACTTTTAATCAAGTGTTGATGCAGCTCATGTATTAACTTACTGTAGACAAAAAATCTCCCCCAAAACACACAATTTTACAGTTTGGAAAGTATAATTCATCGCATGTTTTATTTGCAAAAAGTCCGTTTGCAGAGACTGCAGGGGTTGGGGGCTTCTCTTTAAGTGCACAATATTATACTCTTCTTGCAAAATAGTTGCAGCTATTTGCAGCTGATGACTTGAAAAACTCAGTGGCTGCAGCTTTAGTGGGCAGGTGATGACGGGCAGATCATATAAATAAATAAAAGTATGTGCATTCTTGGTGTAACATTGTCATTTTCAACCATAAACAAGAAAAGGCCATGTAAGAACAGTTTAAAACAATCTGTATGTAACTACGACCTTAGTTGTACATTTCATCTTGTAAGTGTAATGGCAGGTCATGTTTCACATGGGGGCAGCACTGAATGCAGTAGTCCCAATTAGAAAGTCCCAGGATGACCTATTGATTGATTGACTGATTCACAGATTTATTGACAATGCCAGATTGATAGATGAATTAAAAAAGCTAAAGCATTAAATAGATACAAAAATGCTTTTCAAAGGCTTCCAGGCTTTGCTATAGGACGGAAGTATGCAAACCAGAAAAACCGCACGCCTTCATTTCTACTGTCAGGCTGTGCAGAAACAACTCAATCACTCTTTTCCGAAGGAGTCGCAGGTAAGAAGCTCTTTAGTGATTCATGTTAAATTTGTTTAAGACATATTTCTTTAAGGTAATGCTTTGTGTCGGTATAAATGTTCATATAGTAAATTTTACTGGTGACAAATTCAAAAAGACAAAAGTGTGAGTAGTTACGAAAATATAACATTTTACTGTCAAACTAGAGGCTGCCTCCTTTATTTTACCTTTCTTAACACTCACAGTTTTGACACCAGGAGGTTTAAAAAGGGTTTGCATGCTCGTATGCAAGAGTGTGTTACCAGTTTGTAATGAAAAATAATTGGTTGCTTATGTTTTTCTCCAAAAAACATTTATCTAGAGATTGAACTAAACTTCTGTGTGTTTTTGACAGAACTCTGAGGCCATCATTGGATGTTTAGTCATGGGGTGTTTGTGCAGTCGTGGGGACAACTCAGGTGAAGCCAGTAAATACATTTCTAATTACAGAGTGGAAAAGTGCCAGAACATTTTGTTTTCATTCAGTGTCACTGTGTTATTCCACCTTACATGTGTAAACACGTGCTTACAAACAGGGTTAGATCACATTGTTTTAAAATGTAATCAGTTACTGAACACATATTACAGGGCAAGCACGTATTTTAATGCAAATAAAATGAATTGTTTAGCATTTTAGCACTAAAAATGTATAAATGTTAGGTGCACTTTTCACATGTTCATAGAGATTTGTTATCATGGAAAAAAAACATTGAGATAAACATTTCTTTGACTATATTATAGTTTACATATTATCAGTGTTATCTGGGTGGATTATAGTTGCTTACTCTTTTTAATCTAATTACATAATCATGATAACATGTAATCTGTTACTACCCAATCGTTTATAAAACAGTGTAACAAGACAAAACAGTGTGTCAGTTTAATGACAGGTAAATAATATGCAACCAACTGTAATATAGTGAAATAAAACAGTGGTAATGTAACTGTAATGTAACTTAGTAATAGCAGCAATACTCATAATGGATAATAATTTATATTGTTAAACAGAACCTGTTCCAGATCCACAGGAACCAAAGACTGGTGATCCTGATGCTCCAAAGCCAAGTATGCTTCTGTATTTATGATTATTGTTCAAAACTTCCACAAATAATTAAGTTACAAGTATTGATCTTGAATTGCATCACTAATAATGTCACTGTTATCCTGTTATACTGTTCAGGTGAACCTGTTCCTGAAGAACCCAAAAATTCAAAGGACATTGTTCCTGACCTCCCGACACCGAGTAAGCCACTGCTCATCTGAGGTGAAT
This sequence comes from Ctenochaetus hawaiiensis, assembly GCA_029783645.1. Classification (NCBI taxonomy): domain Eukaryota; kingdom Metazoa; phylum Chordata; class Actinopteri; order Acanthuriformes; family Acanthuridae; genus Ctenochaetus; species Ctenochaetus hawaiiensis. The sequence goes on from JAPZDY010000024.1 coordinate 7,989,143, forward strand.
AATAAACATATTTCTACATAGACTGATCTGTAATGGGTAAAATGTCTTATCGTCTCCTCTGCAGGAAGAGTCGTTGCCTTCACGGCCAAGCTGAACCCCGCTCACAGCACCCCCTACCACCGTGGCGTCCTGAAGCTTGTGGATGTGCTGGTTAACGAGGGAGATGCCTACAGTCCTGACACTGGCATCTTCACCTGCCCTCTGGAGGGACTCTATCACTTCACTGTGCACATGTCTGTGTGCGGACGAGCTCAGTGTGCCATATTCAAGAATGGAGAGAGTTTGGCTTCGGTGTATCACACCAGTCTACCTAATAATTGTTGCCAAGTGGCCAGTATCAGCAGCACAGCGCTGCTTTCAGAGGGAGACACGGTGTGGGTCAATTTATGGGGCCACGGTCGACATGAGATCATCGCAACAGAGGATAACGATACGGTCTTTGTTGGTTTTCATTTAGGGTAATGGAGTCAGTGTCAAAAGGGCCTTAAATGTCATTTACTTATCATGATGAGAGAAATAAGAGGAGTTAGGAGGGTTTATGAAATATGTTCAATAATGTTAATGTCGTGTGATTATGTAATAATCATGATTTACTGTGTAACTGAAGTAAAGTGGTGACGTGGATGCAAAGCAGAATGTAATAAAGTGTTTATCTACTTATTTTTGTACGTTAAATTTATCTAAATCATCTGTTCATAAACATTTCTGATGTTCAGGAGTTTGTTCACATGAATTTAGTCAGTGTTAGTGCACTGCAAGAATAAGAATTTAAACATTTAATTTAAAGTCTGCTAAAGAAATAACTGGAATTTATTGACCTACTGAACCTAAAAGCAAGTGTGATCCTTGAAGTTGCAAACTGTTGTCTTTTCTGAGAGCCTCTTTTGACTGAACTAGTACAACTTTCAAACATAAAATTGTCACTTTGAATCTAAATACATAACCTGTCAAAGGTCGCTTGAGCTGTTTTTTACATTTCAACTCTAATTTCAGTGAATTGTAACATAGACGTTTATTTATTATTCTTACAAATATCTTTCACTATAATGCTGTCACGTTGCTAAATCAGTGATCTCAAAATGTCTTACTTTTAATGATGGAGAGCTAACAGAAGCTGTTTTTAAACACCACCTTACCTGCCAAGAACATTTTGAAACAGATGTTTTTCTAAATTGAAGCTGTGACGGCTTGTTATAATAACCAGTTTGTGAAGGCGTGGCTGTGTGTATTTCTCATTGCTGCTCTTGATTTTCCTCCTAGTTACTTATTCTTTCTTTTACTGTCCATGCTGTTTTAATGTTACATAAAATTTACATTAGCCTAAATAATTGTGATCAAAAATAATAGTAGATTTTTAGGTTATAAGATTATAAAAATTGATGCAACTGATACGAAAGTTTGTTGGAATTAATATTAAAAATGGTAAAAAAAATAATTATGCTTGGAAAATATGCTCAAAATATAAAAAACACAGATCATCATAAATTAAAAAGCATATTTAATTATGTTTTTTATCAACCAAAAACACAGGAGATACCATGACGTAAAAAATTAAACTTTGTAAATTCCACCTTTGCAAACAGGAAGTCGGTTATTAGGGCAGAGAAGCTGTCATGACTGAGTCACCGAGAATTCAAAGAATCTTAAAGAAATGAACCCTCTGTCAGCTGTTTTTTCACTGTGTTACCAAACTGTTTACGCAAAATTCACTATGCTGCAAAAAAAAAATATGAATCACTTATCAGTATATATCATAACCATCATCTGTTGCCATTTGCCCTGCATTGTCACTTTGAGCTGCATGTGTGTGTTCCTGATCTTGATGAACCTCTTCTGTTTAGTCATTCTGTGGTCTGCAAAGTTGTGAAACAACATCTGTACCAACATCTTTATCTGCACGCCACTTCCTTTTTCCATCGATTAAAAATGCCCCAATGACAAAACCACCACTTAAACATATCGTTACGGTGACCTAAATTAACTTTAAATAGCCTAGAAAATACTACAGAATTAAACGTATCATATGTTATTTTAAGGACCATAATCTCTGCAAGACTTGTAAAAATGTTGCATCAGCAGGTGAGACTCTGAAAACCAGAAAAACAACCTCACCTGTGTTTCTCTGTTTTTCCAGACGCCTTAAAGAACCCTGAGCACTCCTCTGCAGGGCAGCAACAGGTACGGATCATTTTGTTGCATACATAAATTTGTTGTATTTGTATCAGAATGTGCAATCACACCGAACTGAAGGGATCCTTTAGACTTTAAACTGTAACGCTGCAGTGCATGTTTGATCACATCACAGTAATGTTGGTAGTGAGAAGAACTTTCCTTTGAATGCCATTAGCTCCTTACTCTGAAAAGTGTCAACAAAATTACAAGCACCGCAATTCAAACATATTTCAGTTAAATTCTGCATAATATATAGAACACAGCTTAAATTGCTGAGAGTCTTAATAGACTTTTTATACCTACAACCTTCTCCATTTGATTGTGTTTTGGCAGAGGCGTGTGATCCTCAATCTTCAGTCATCATGGCATATGACGACTCCTCTACACACGGTAACAGCTTAAGATAATGAATATATATGTACATACAGTACAAAAAACAAAATAAAATGTTTGTATCCATATGCACATTTTGCCTTTTCAATCCCTTCATACTTGATATTCTCTTTTACTTTATTTTGAAAGTATTTAGAGAGGAAATACAAAACTATAAGAGCTCCATTCTTTAAGTGCAGATGGTGGCTGATAGTCAGTGTAACATCCTTCTATCCACTTTACCAGTTAAAATAAAACTATAGTATAATGAATCCATGATGTCTGATTGTCAGTTTAATCACAGCATTGATTTTTCTCGCTCCAGGTCGACCTGTAGCCTTCACAGCCAAGCTGAAGGTCGATGACAGCTACCCAAAACACTCTGGAGTCCTGAAGTTTGCCACTGTGCTGGTCAACCAGGGAGGAGGCTACAGTCCTGACACAGGTGTCTTCACCTGCCCCATGGATGGCCTCTATCACTTCATGGTGCACATGACGGTGTACGGACGTGGACAGTGTGCTCTGTTCAAGAACGGAGAGTCAGTAGTCTCCCTGTATCACACCAACCAGCCAGATAGACTCAGTTATAACAGTAGCCAAGTGGCCAGTATGAGCAGTGTGGTCAAACTGTCCAGGAGAGATGAGGTCTGGGTTAATCTGAAGGGGGAGGGCCGACTTGACATCTTTGCAACAGAAGATAATGACACCATGTTCACTGGGTTTTATTTAAGGTAGAGCTGTCGTTTTTTGTGTTATTGACTGTTCTTCTCCTCATTAAGTGTCTGTGTAATTTTTTTAATGCATTATGACTTTCTCATGTCAAATTCTAAGTGCTGCTTGTCTGATATTAAATAAATTTTATTAATGGGTTAATAAACTGGTTTATAAGTTGCTTCTGTTTTTTGGCATAATGTTGATAAAATCGCCTTTGAAACCAAGAGCAATGTGCTAACATTCAGTTCCCCATTTTTCTGTGTAAAAGATTCTTTGATATGAATTAGATGCCATTATAACTTAAATGAAAATACACTTTTAAAAGTTTCATCAAACTAAAATTCCAATCAAAACAACTAGAACCTGTAATAACTCCAAATCTGCACAGGTGAAAGCTGGACGAAAACGCAGTTATTCGATTTGATGTGACTTTTAAATTTCTCCTCAGAATACCACAGATAGTTTCACTTATAAACCTTATTGGGTTAAAACATTTTTTTTCTTACTTCTGACTTGTCCAGTTCTTCAACTATCTCGCAACAAGCAGATGTTGGAGAGAATTTCAAGAATCTAGGCCAGTGGAGGCTTTTTGGTTTATTCTCTGGTGCAGCTATTTGAAATTCTGGTCTGGTTGGTGGCAAAAGCTTAAAAACAAATACACATCATCTCAAGTCATTATATTAATGTTCATCATCCTTATGTAATTTTCTTAATCTATAATATCCTGCTGTCTTTGCATGACTCAGTCCATGTCGTTATAGCTTACCACAGTATGTATGTTCTCATGTCTGCAGCAGTTGTATATATATTGTGCTTTTATAGTAGACGTCCATTAAAATACCTGAGATTTTAATCAGCCAGCATCTTTCACTTATATTGTTGTAACAGTTTAGTCGGGAATAAAGCTTTGTTTAAGAGGAAACAAACATTTGCACCAAACTTCTTGTCTGTTGTCATTCATATGTAAAGTAAAATCCTCCCCTGTAATTTAAATGCTTTCCAAAAAACCAGATGAGCAGCTTCAGCCTGTGTCTCTGCTTGTCTCTACAACATTTGCAGAATTCTCCCACAAGGCTGCGACAGGTAAGCACTTTGCTCCTGAGATACATTTGTTTTATCCATACAAGGAAAAATAACATGTGAAAGGAGTTCAAAATTTTTCTTATTAAGTGTTTGTGTGAATTGTTTGCATTAATTAGTTAACATCAGATTAAGATGGAGAGACTTGGGTTTTTAGGTTTGTTTGTTTTTTTGGATCTTTTTTTTTCAGGGCAACACAAGAAGTTTCAGTCATGTCTTATGAACCAAACCGTGGAGACAGCATCTCTCCATCAGGTAAAAAAAAAAAAAACAAACAGCACTTTGTCATTAACATGTGCTCATACTTCATCCACCCATTTTTTAAATTAGAGAAAGGCAGACAAAAGGTTTCATTTAGGAAGTGTCACCCTCTGCTGGATGCTGGTAAAATATCTATGTTTTTTATGTTTTTAGCAGTACTGTGACCTCCTATCCAATTTTAAAAAATCCACAACCAAACTTTTGGTCTGTATTATTCTGTAATGTAAGGGACTGTTCAGGAATGGTCAGGAAGTGTTTCAGAAAAGGGTGAAGGCTCTGCATTTTTTTCTTTTTCAAAAGTGAGAATAATCAACAAACAAGGATACAAGTCTTTAATAATAATAACATCATCACATCATTTGCTATATCTACAGCAGCTGCTCCTCTTTATTCTGCATCTGAACAAAAATAATTAGGAGCATGCTTAAAAATTTTAAGGCATCTTAAGTGAGAGAGACAGTGCTTGGTTGGAAAAGACCTGAAATTGTTGAAAGTTGCAATTTTCAATAGATGAGAGGCAGAAAAAATACCAGTCATTATCAAATAGATCTTGCATTTTGGAAATGAAACACAATATCAGGTTGCCCTCCCAGTCTTCATAATTATCAGATATTTTTTGTCTTGGTTGTAAGCAACATTTCTCCTCACAGAGCATTGATTAGTGTAATCATTATTGTGCATTTCTAGGGTTTTGCTGTTAGTTTTTACATATTGTTTAGATTTTGTTCTTGTTCTAACGATCATATCACTCACTCCAGGCATTGTAGCCTTCACAGCCAAGCTGAATAAAGACGACAGCTACCCCTGTCACTCTGAAGTGTTGAAGTTTGCCACTGTGCTGGTCAACGAGGGAGGAGGCTACAATGCTGAAACAGGCATCTTCACCTGTCCTGTGGACGGCTTCTATCACTTCACTGTCCATGTGTCTGTGTACGGACGTGGACAGTGTGCTCTATTCAAAAATGAAGAAAAAGTAGTGTCTCTGTATCACACCTCTCTGCCTGAGAAATGCAGCCAAGTGGCCAGTGTCAGCAGTGTGATGAGACTGTCTAAAAATGACAAGGTGTCGGTGAATCTCTGGGGCCCTGGCAGGAATGATATCTTTGCAAGTGATGATAATGACACTGTCTTTGCTGGGGTTCGTTTGGGTTGATGATATTAGTGTAAAAGTGTCATTACAGTTCTTGGCTGGGTTTGTCTTTTTTCCTTCATTTACAGGAAACATCTTTAAATGAATACAGGTTCTAACTTTGATTATATTACATAATTTGTCTTTTGTTTTTTTCTGGCTTTTTAGTGTTTAATGAATGTAATTTTCATGTATTCAAACTGTTTCATTTCCTGTAGACATGGTTAAACAGAATTAAAATACAAATAATCAGGTTTAAATGTACAGACAGATGTGACTTTCAAGTGTTCTAATTCTACAATTTGAGGTCGAAAAAAATATATATCAGTCGTGTAATAAATATAGCGGAACTTGCTTTGCCTCTCTTTCAGGGTCTTATGCTTTTGCATTAATGAAAAAAAAGCTACATTTAATTAAATTTCTAATACTACAAGTTTCATTGTTTGAGGCTCATGTATTCCACAACAATTAGAATTGTAACACAAGCGAAAAGTGACTAACTGTGTGAGCAGCTCAACTAATGGTGCAAAAGTGCCTAACCAAAAAGTAACTGTAAACAATCAAGAAAATATGTTAAAGAACATGAACACAGATTAGTGCAAAACCAGAAACAATCGAGAGACTCAGAACATATTTAAGCTCAGTTTCCTCTGACTTTATTCCAAAAATTACAACATCTCAAGGTGTGCTGGGGAAACTTTGCCCACACATCCCACAACAATAATACAATACATTTATTTTGGACTAAATTATATGTAATGACAGTTTTAACACAAACCTTAACATTAAAAACCTTATATATTTGATAGATTTTTAATATTTAAAGAAAAAAGACAAAGCTTTGTCATAAGGGAAACATCTAGTTATTAATGTTTTTTGTGGTTAAAAATTGTACTTGACATTTAATCAATGCTAATGGGCTTTTAAAGTGATTAAAACACATGTATTTAATGTTTTTGTTGTGGAAAGCCTTGCGATTATACTGAATATGTATCAATAAACAAACAAATCTATTAAAAACTACAGAACAAATTCTGCCTTTTCTGGTTATTTTAATTAATTTAATGTACATTTTAAAGTTTTTTTTATGGTATTAAACTGTTATTGAACAATTTTATCCATTGAAAAAAATACATTTGTGAAATTGTGGTAGATTTGGAAACACTGAACAGTTCTTGTGAGTAAAAGAACACATTAAAATTTGCTTAAAAAATGAAAAGTTTATGTCTATTCACATTTACAGATTTTTCCTGCCACTTTTAAATGTGTTATTTTCGTTTGTTTTCGGTATTTTTTTAAAAAAACGGGCCTAGTCAGTTAAATAAACAGGAACATTACAATAAAATTGCTGAATTTCTTTAGCAGTGTACACGTGTAGCAGTACTCTTTGAGTTTTTCTGTCCTCCCACAGCTAGAGGCGCTGTCGCAGAAATATTTGCATGTTTAGCGTAATTGAATGCGCATGCGCAAGTGATCTGTTCTCAAACAAGTTGAGGTGAAAGCGGCAGTGGATGCAGTGAGATAGTGTCACAGTTTTTTTGTCAGGTGTAGCTACAACCAGTTTTTTCCCAATGGATTTAGACACCGGAACATACGAACCGGGTTTTGTTGGGATAAGGTTTTGTCAAGAATGGTGAGTTTGTGGCCTAGGTTAGAGGAGTCAATAGTAGTTAGATTGCTAGCTTATGGTTAGCGTACTGTGTTGAAGCTAACGCTACATGCATGTTAACCTAAAGTTGTCTTGACAAATAGCTAAAGCTAAGTCTTATTTTGTAAAATAATTAGAAAACAATTCGGGAACCTATCAAATATGCTGACTTTGTTTTCCAGTAACAACATGTTATACCCAAAAGAGGACAAGGAGAACCGAATCCTGCTTTATGCCGTAAGTTTTTATTTATATTGCTGCCACTTGAGGTAAAACATAACGACTATGGAGTGAATGGATAGATTGACTGTATCGCCAAGTTTTAATTACATACCCTTACTATCGTTTAAAACTTCTCTCAATCAGTCCCTGTGTCACGGTAACCTCTACCGAAAGTAGTGTCCTTAAATGTCAATTTTGTGTCTGTAATAATTTGCTAAATGGCTTGTTAACAGTGCAGGAACTGTGACTACCAGCAAGAGGCAGACAACAGCTGCATATATGTCAACAAGATCACACACGAAGTTGAGTAAGTGAAAAATAAATATAATGTAAATAGCACAGATCTGATTGGCCTGAAACTTACTGATATTTCTGATGTTTTCAATGCTTGAAAGAATTATTTAAAACCCGGTGAAAATCTCTATTTTTTTGCTGTTCTCCGCTGTTTTTTAAAATCCCATCATGTTGTAGTAAATAACAGGTGTACAAAAGGTGCTATGGCATCTCTGTTAACTGATTACCGATTCAACAAAGCATGTTTTGTCTGTTTTTTGAGAAAAAAGCTTGACACTTTTCAGCCTGGTGTTAAGGTCCTCTTAAAACTATCTGTATGTTTGTGCAACTACTCTCCTCTTTTGAAATTTTAAGAACTACAGCAATTGTCACTGATGAGACAAGTTAAATACTTTTTTCAGACACATTCAAGTGCACTTACTCCAGTAATTTTTTTATTGTGCATACCTGAATTGTTGTTGTTGTTGTTGTTGTTGTTTTTTGATTGTTTCAATTTTTTGTAAACTCATTTTAGGCTGAAACTATCGATTATGTTAGTACTTGAGTAATATATTGATGATATGATAATAATAATATGATAATTTATTGAAATGATAAATTGATTAATCATAAAGAGCACCTGTGGCAAACCCACGTGTGCATGCGCACTGTTACATGTGCATGTAAAAATGTTTTACATATCTTTGTTAACTTTTACCTTTTTAGCTGTACAAACAAAAGAGAGAATGCCTTGCTGCCTTTCCATTTTTACTACTGTAGTTAAAAAGAAAACAGAAAATTCACTGTGCTGTTATTATTCAGTATTTTGTTGCTATCTGACAGCTACTGGAAATTTCATGGTGGAGTGTTTTCTACCATGTTACTCTGTGCATGTGTTGACGTCGTGAATCAGTTGAGCGACCTTAAATGTCAAAATGATAACTGACCTTCTTTTTGTTTTTATCATCTCTCTTGCTTGGCACTCTAATGATGATCCAATCTTGAAGTGCCCATAAAAGTATATATGTACAATGGGTGACTGGGATATATTAGACAAATTACATAGCCACAACATTTGTGTTTTACGATAATATGGTTGTGTTTTTCTCTCTTTCTCTTTTTTAAACCTTTGCTCACCTTACAACAGCATGCTATACACAGTGCACTGTATAGTTTCACTGGATTAAATAAAGCCTTGAGACAAATAATTTTTCCCCAATAATTTTCAATAAACAAATTACTCAATCGAGTAATCATTTCCACCCATAACTTACTAAGTGACCACTCATAAGGCAAAACATTTGTATTAGGACACTGTTTATAATACCTACAATACTAAAACATTACATTGCCAGTGTCTGTCTTTGAGGGTTAAATGTTGATAAGTCATCCAGCATCTTTTTTTTTTGTCTTCGTCCAGTGAGTTGACGCAAATCATCGCTGACGTATCTCAAGATCCGACACTACCCAGGACAGAGGACCATCCCTGTCCCAAGTAAGTTTAACCAGAATAAGTCAACCTTGCTCATTCTTTGTGTGTCTCTCTGTTTTTAATGGTAAATTTTTCATGGGCTGTTTGTGTGGTGCAACAATCAGATACATTACAGTCACAGATTATAGAGAATACCAGCATTTGTACTGTTGCCGTGCAACTTTTTAACTCAAATTTTCTGCAAAACTTTGAGATGTAGTGACATTGAGCATCTGGGATTGAAGATAGCTCCTAACAGTGTGCTGTGTCTTTTCCCAGATGTGGTCACAAGGAGGCAGTGTTCTTCCAGTCTCACAGTATGAAGGCTGAGGTAAGGAGCTTTGAAATACATTATCATATTGATGTCAGTGAATAAGTTTACTAGCTTTTTGGGGTCATCAACTTACCACTTTGCACCCACTAATGCAATGATATAATGTTTACTATCTAAAACATATGATCTGTTTCTCTTGTCAGGATGCTATGAGACTCTACTACGTCTGCACAGCCCCTCACTGTGGACACAGATGGACAGAATAAAGCTGTTTTTATAGAGAGGTCTACATTATTGCTCTTCATAAAAGAATTCCTAACAGCTGCTTCAATGTAGTTTCTTTTTTCTTACTGTGCAGTTGGCTGAACAAGATTTCTGTTTGTAGACCCTAAAATTATCTTTGAATGATGACTTGCAGTTTGTCAGAAACCATGATGTGAATATATATGTATTAATAGTTTTTTAACAGTTGTCATTTCATAATATGTTTTCTTAGAATAAAAGAATCAGTTGTTTCAGTCGTCTCTGAGTACTTAATGTATTACATAAATGTGTAATGAATCCTGTAATATTTGCTACAGCAGACACACTTTTGCCTTCAGCTGTGTAGACTCTTAATTGTCCTTCGGTTTTCACACGACTCTTGTGGTTGAGTCATACATGCCAC
>JAPZDY010000024.1:8007529-8055409 GCA_029783645.1 Ctenochaetus hawaiiensis
TCATTAAAAAATGCAGAATAGAAAAATATGTGAAAGTGCACCTAAATTACAAATAAGTTCGTCATAACATGTTGCTAAGTTAAAGTTTGGGAGGGCATTCATTTTTAAAATTAAAACATGGAACTTAAAATCCAGCTCCCAATCCCAACCCACTCATTTCTGTGCAGTCTGTAAAGAAGTACTGTGACATTGCATTGTCTATTATTTAGTTGTTTCACAGTCATATATGTATTTTCTTCCTGCCTCTCTGATTTAATGGTTTTAGGTTAAGCTCTCCTCTCTTAATTGGGTAACTGAAAAAGTGCTTTCAGATTACTGCAGTCCCTTAAATGTGAAGCTAATTCCTCACTGAGCTCATTTTACAGGCCCACTGCTCTACAGTTTAGGATGTAAGTCTTTTGGCTGAGTTAGGTGTGCTTCATGCAGATATAGTGCAACTCTGGAAATCAATCCCAGACACTCACTTCTCGCAACAGCACACAGGCTGCCATTATTCACAGCAAGTGGCTTCCACAGGTAGATCCGTCATCCTTTGAAATGAGGTGAGTGGGTTGTCCACCCCCAGCTGGCGTCTGCCTGTCTCTTGCCAGAAAGCCAATCTCTCAGTGTCTCCTTGCTGCTGTGTAGATAATGAAACTTACATCTCTCTCGCTTTCTCTCTCTCTCTCTCTCTTTCTCACAAACACACACTCCCCTTGTTCTTGTTGTGTTAAAGAACAAAACAAAGACTTATCTGTTTGAGTCTGCAGTATGCCTGTCCAAAGCATCTCTGTCTCCTGCAACAATTTATTTGACAAGAGGGGCCTATGTGTTTCAATGGATGATCATATACAGTATTATGCAGAAGAAAAAGAAGACGTAGAAGAAGAAGGAGAAGGAGAATTTGTTTTTAGTGAGGAAATCAGCTCCTCTTTCTCCATGGTCCTTTATCTCCAGCAAGTGCTGCTGTGCTATTTAGATGGTTTAAATAAAAAAAAAACAGGGGGCTACCTCTAAATTTCATAGGCAAGACCTACTGTTAAACTAAACCATAAAATAAAATTCCTGAATGCAGTATTTAGTAAACTATAAAAATTATATCCAAAATGCACATATAGGAACCAAAAGAAAGAAGGTTTCATACATTATGTTAAATTGTTTTTCATAGGTAAATCTTTACCTGTAGAAGCAACTAACTCTAATTATTAAATTATTTTAGGAGTGTAAAATACCTATTATAATTGCCTTTGGAATTAAAATATTCAAACGAGAAAAGGTCACTTAAATTTGACTATAATCATACAATCTATTACATAAGGTTTCATATATTTTCTACCTAATGCGTCGACGATATGTTCATCATTTAGTAGATATTTGTTTCCCGGAAGTAGTAACCCGGAAACTATTACAAAAATTTGAAGCGCCTGTTTGTTAACCCGGAAGTGATTCGATCCACGCGAGTTTGACAAAATCGTTACGGAAACGAAGGCACCCGGCGGCGACGAACGGGACAAGATCTATTAAAATTGTTTCATCTCTGCAACCATGTAAGTATCTACGACGATCGACCAATCTCTTGGCGATGGGTCGAGTGCTTAAACCCTGAAGCCAGTAACAGTTAGCTTATTGTTCGAATGCCAACCTTGTTAGCATCAGCAGCAGCAGCAGCTATAGCAAACAAAGCTGGTTAACGCTAGCTGGGTTTAATTAACCCATTTATGTCTTTTCGCCGCTTAGTATTGTTTCAGATATCATACAGCTGTTCTTCCTTTAACTGCGTATTCACATTTTCACAAAATGTTTCTGATAATATTCAGATGTAATCCCATTGCATTTACAAAACTAAAGCCAGCTAGCCGAATGCTAGCAGAAAGTGTTTGAGCATGCGTATTCTGCCTGTGATGGGTTAACTTACGTTATTACAGCGTGTAGAAAGTGTAATGTGGGACATTGTTTTTAAGAGGTCTAGCGTCATGTGCTTACACAATCCTTGTCGCCTAAATTTAAAATGAAACTTTACTTAATTCTGTCCATAACTTCAAATTAATTAGGCAACACAGAAAGGCAAAACTTTCAACTTTCAAAACTTTTGTGTTCGACTCTGCACCGTTTAGAAGTATTTTTTTTTTACAGACTTTAAAGGTGTAGGTTGAAGCAAAAGTGTAGTCCACCTATGAATATCCTATTCGGTGTAATATAAAAAAAAAGAATCTAACAAAATTCCCAGCATATCAGTGCCAACATGTCATTCTAATATATGGTAATAAATCCATATCTTAATCGGTGTTTTATTACTATTATTCGAAGAAGCCTGCAATACCTAACTCCTACTACCTCCCCAAATCTGAACATCTACACATTGTATTTGTATTCAGTACTTTGAATTTGTATCATGTTTTTTATTCATGCAAAGCATCTTTGAGTACTTAAAAATGCACTATACTAGTCTAATCCCTTATAACAATTATTATTATCATTATTATTTTGCGGTTTTCCAGGAGTCTGTTAACGAAGCCCAAGTCAGAAATGACTCCAGAGGAGCTCCAGAAACGAGAGGAAGAGGAGTTCAACACTGGCCCCTTGTCTGTACTCACTCAATCAGTCAAGAACAACACTCAGGTCCTCATTAACTGTCGCAACAACAAGAAGCTGCTCGGAAGAGTCAAGGCCTTTGACAGGTACGGAGCCTGTATGAGCATGATGTGATGCCTGACTGTATGAAAGAATTTTAGATATATTAGATTTTAATTAAGTTTAATGCAGGGGTATATTTTTGCTAATATTATCACCATAATCTTTTGATGTTGTAATAACATGTCATGAGCTAAATACCCTAACATACTGTAATTCATATTAACAAATGACAGTCTAAAACCACTTGTTTTGTCGCTGCTGACCTGATTGATTAAAATATGTGTTTTCTCAAAGATATTAGTGCAAGCTTCTTTAAAACAGATTTAAAGATTATACAATGTACTCTTTACATTACTTAGATATATTATTTATATTTCATGCAACAAAATTTGTGCAAATATATATTGAAAACTATAACTTCTTTTTCTCACGCATCAGTGACTCTAGTTGGATTCATCCACCTCTCTTTACCTAATACTTGTCATGATTTGCTGACAAAATGCTACCTGTTCTGTTTCCTGTTTGGGTGAAAGTGTTGGTTATAAAAACATTGCCAAAGAATACAAAAAATATACTGTCATGGTTTCAAGTCCTGCTTTCAGAAATAAGCTGGAAAAAAATGTGAAAACGTAGCAGAGCTACTAATGGTGTTAGATGACCTGAAACTGTTAGGGGAAAAAAAATAGTACAGGTGCCAAAGGTTCATCATTTCAGTGCCTGACTACAGCAGACAAAAAAAGAATGGTCTGACATTTTTCAAAGGAAAGCATTTCATGAATAATATGAGAGATGGTGGTTAAGAGACCCTCTGTATATTGGCAAGTCGTCATGGTTAAGATGCGTTGAATATTGATTTGTATTTTGTTTGAGTCATATATTCTATTTTAGTTAACTAAAGTAAAATTAGTTTTACAAATTAAACCCTAAATTCATTCAGATTAAGGTATCATAACACATGCAACCAAATTATTGTTTTTCCCCTATGGGTAAAGGAAGACTCCTGTTTTTACATTTTTGTTCATATCTAAGAGAAAGTTTCATGGCTTAGAAATTTAGTGAATGCCACAAAAATCTCTTAGATCAATCCTGCGTGCCATTGTCATTTCAGGCATTGCAACATGGTGTTGGAGAATGTGAAGGAGATGTGGACAGAAGTTCCCAAGAGTGGGAAGGGAAAGAAGAAGTCAAAGCCGGTGAATAAGGACCGCTACATTTCTAAAATGTTCCTGAGGGGCGACTCTGTCATCATCGTTCTGAGAAATCCTCTGATCACAGGAAAATGAACTCTTTATAGATGCTCAGCTGAACCAGTCACAGAGCATTTTTTTCTGTTTTCTTTGTGCAGTTGCGAAAAACTGCGTTTGAAACCTCATTTTGTTTTGTTGTTGGAAAACTGCAGTCACTATTGAGTGAGATACAGTGACGAAATGATGTCTAATCTCTTGACTTTTTTCTGTATTTAGAAATGTCTTGTATTTTTCATTTTAATAATAAAAGTGATGACAAGATTCAAGTGATGTGAAGGTTATTTTTTTATTTAGAGCTTCCAGGTTTTGCCTTGCTTTTAAAATATGATGCTATGTGATGAATTGTATGATTAAATATCCAACTCTACTTTTAAATATTTAACATTCATTTTAATTACTTCACTTTATTCATTTGATTTCTATCAATTCTAACTATTTAGAGATTATTTTTCACCAGCAGGTCTCCATTCTTCTATCCTGTATGGTGGATTTTTGTATCTATTGCACACCTCATTAGATCTATCAGAAAAAGTTCTTTTCACTCCCTTTTTTTTCCTGCTTATCCTTGCCAGCCTCCCCTCCGCCTCCTGCTGTCACCCTTTTCACTCTCCCCTGACAGCATCTTAGGTGTCAGGCTTGATTTCAGTCAGCAGCGCTCAATATGCGACAAACTGCCGTTTAAAGGCCCACTGCATTATTGATGAGACCAGATGTGCTGACTGTCACTTCACACCCTCATCTCTCTCTCCATTTCAGGCGGTTCCCCTCTGCCGCTCAGCCCCTCCTGACCACTTTGTTAATTGTCTTAATAGCTTAACAGCGAGTCTCGCCTTACTCCACTCTGACAGTTGGCACCTAACTTCTGCTCTTTGCTGCCTTCAAAGTTAGTGGTCAAATGCAGGGGGGTTTTGATAGTGTGAGTAAATAGAAAGCTTGTATGTGTACTGCGCACTTTTTGGAGAGGTGAATGTTATTGATTTCTGTATCAGTGTTGAAATCCCTGTAGGTTTCGCTCTATTGTAGGCTTTATAAACAGATTACAACTCCTTGAAAGTCATTTTTGTGTCTGAAAGAATCTTTTATAAAAAAAATCGTATTCACTTTGCCTAAATTTTCCTCCTAGCTTTAATATTCTGTCGCCACAAAATGTATTCATTTGATGTGTTATACCTTACATTACAGAACTCCTTTCTGTTCTCAATATTAACCCTAGCACGCCTAAGGCCAGCACCTGTGCTAGATCTGTGTGTGGGCACAAGGCCTCACTGATTTACTGCTCCCAGGTGAAGCCTGCTGGGTCATTAGGAGGAGGGCTCAGCCACCGATGAGTCAGTGTGAACACTGGATTTGAAATGCAGGAAACTTTTCCGACTCTTCTGTGACTAATGTAAAGGTGCCTGTTGTGTTTCTTGCTCCGGGCAAATCTTAAAGTCTACCAAAAGTTTGAGGGGATCATGTTGCAGAGGCCAGAAAAATTTAAAAACTTTTTGCGCTGCAAGCTGAAGACATGAGGAAACTCAGCAGCTACTTAAGGCCCTGTGGCCACCAGGTCCTTAAACATTTTAACTGTTTGCTTTTGTCATAGTTTAAATATTGAAGTAAAATAAGTTTTTAGTAAAAAAGTGATTTTTCTGAACCGACGTCAGTGTCTGCAAAGCTCACCTAACACATCATTATAGCATTCAAGCCTGGAGATTAATACTGAGTTTGGAAGCAGTATGTGTGAAAAAATGTCAACTCAAGGGTGCAAGTAATATATCTTTTGTAGATTATAACCATAAATTAAAAAATAATCTTGCTATTAGTCAAATTCTTCTTTTACTTTTTTTTTTTTATCAAGTTTTGTCTCATTTTCAGGAAAGATCAAAATTTCTCTATTTTATGGCAGATGGACACCAGTTAGACAGATGAAGAAAACACATTAACATTTGGATGTGACTCTGTGATGCAACAACGTGTTATGGAGGTATAATGAATGTGGACTCACCTGCCAAACCAAGATAATTGACCTTTTGTACTTTTTTTTGTCGCGAAAGTGTAGATTATTTTGAATTAAACCACGCCTCAAAATAATTACCTTCACAGTTGCAGCATCCTGGGACATATCACTGTCAAATGGCTGGTGGGTCTATTTAGAGATGCCTGAGATAAAAACAACTTTGGGGACCACATTTGTTGGGTATCATCGTGCACTTTTCTCATGTTACTTCACTCAAAAGACACTTCAAGAAGTCTTTCTTTCCCTCCAGATTTTGGGGGAGGAGGGGTGAGCGATCCGCGAGCAGGAAGGCAGATGTTTTATTCAGTAGGTAAGCGATAAGAGGGGGGAAGTGTGATTATGATAGCGATCGGCCATGCATCGATACCCGAGCCTCCGGGCAACGCGACACCGTGCAGCGCATCGATCGCGCCCGGTAACCGGAGCAGCCGCCGCAGTTTGTTTTCAAGCAGAGCCGCGGTCCGGGTGTGAGAGCCCCGCCAAGCCAGGTGGAGAGAGAGAAGAGGAGGAGGTGTAGGAGGAGGAGGAGGAAGAGGAGGAGGAGGAGAGGGTATCAGCTCCGTGAAAACACACAAACACCGCCTTCACTCTTCACTCTTTAAGTGTGAATGACAGCAGCTGCAAGGACTCAGCAGTGACAGCCACAACAACAGGGATCAGGTGTAACGAGCCGCTGCATGTAGACCCGCGCCTATTTACAAACAAGCGCTGCGGGAGCGCGCGCTGTGGCATTAATAGCGTTTTTTTTTTTTGCAAGAATGAAAATATTTTTTATTTGAAATAACTTTTGGTAAATTATGACCTTTCTGGGACTTTCTCAGAGGTGATATCTTAGCACATAGCAGGACCGCAAGTAGCGTGCAGAGCTCAAGTTTCCCCTGCGACATTCCACTAAGAAGTTTTTGAATAATTTCCCCAAATCAGGAAATACATTTATATTTTAAAGCATTTATTTCTTAGCAATTTGTCTTCCTAGTTACAAAAAAATCAACTTTTTTAATCGTAAATGCCAACTCAAGGTCTACTTACTCAAAACTTTTGACAATATTTCATAGTCCTCATCAGCAGAGGGGGTTCGCTGAGATGCCATGGCACTGAAGATGATCACAGCAAGACATTTCTTTTTTGCAAGACATTTCGTCCATGTCGGCTGTTGGAGGTGGAGAATATAACCCCTACGTGTATAATTTCTATTATAATTTATTCAGACTTGAGGCTAAAGAATATTAAAATCAGGCTTAAAAATTTACAATGTGTAATATGAATGTATATATAGGATATGCAAATTATTTTGCTGTCATACTAGATAGGCCTGTAAATTCCAAGACAGACCTATGCCACTGATGGCGTGACACATCATGGTGTCATAATTTTTTTCATTTGAAATGGCACCATATTTTTTGTTCATATTATATCAACACTGGTTGGTACTTTTACTGTGATATGTGTAATGTCTCTGAAATCAACTCTGTTTTTTGTTTTTTGTTTTTTTTGAGGAAAGAGACATGTTGGCTGTTTTGATGTTAAAAAAACGCGGCTCATATTTTTAAACTCATATTTGTTAGAATTTCATTTATACATTTTTTAAATAATTGGTTCTTATTTATGATGTAAAACTGCCTAGTAGTTTAGTTTAACATTGATTGTACAACATGAGCTTTCCCATTTCATTGCTGTAATATGCTGAGGTTACATTGCCATCTAGTGGATTATAAAAGTAACACACCTAGTTTTCCAACAGAGGCCATGCATCGGCTCGACTGACGAGTCTTTAATTTAAAAATATACCGCGACCTGAAAACAGTAAAACATTCACTGACTCTTAAAGGTAACATCTATTCCATTACACATTTATTTTTAGTATGAGGCAGAACTGATTTCTTGGCCCATTTTCAATTTGTCACTTATCACAGTAATATATCTGTCACATGCAGATTTGCCTGCATGTAAGCACAGTGTTCAGATATTAGAGTTTAAACAGAAGTTTTGATTTTGAATTGAGAAAAAAAAACTTTATTTTGTTTTTTATTCATATTTTAAGAATAGTTGCTTGATGGCTTTTGAACCATTTTACCCTATGATGAGTTCAGGGCCTACATTTCAGTACGTGTCATTTGGAATTTACAGTCTTGCAATCCTACTGCTGCCCTTTGCGAGTCTGGCCTCCATCCCAGACCTCTTAAACAGTGAACAGTTATGTCTTGCCTCCTCCTTTACATATTTTTAGCCTCCTCCGGTCACATTCCTGTTCTGCCAAAAAGAGATGGAGAGAGAATTAAGATACTTGAGTAATATTTATTCTCTGCATCTTCTGGGTTTCCATAAAAGTACTACCGAGCATCAGCTCTCCTGGAATAGTTTATACTGTTGGCTACTGCTAATCTCTGTCTGGCTAACTGCTGCCAACCTCAGGAGCCAGACTGACAGTTTGTTTCCTTGATCGAAGTGCAGTTGTGTAATTCTTTGTATTCGTCAACTGTTCAACCAGCAGTGGAGGCTGAGGCTTTCAGACGCTGCCTGAGGACTGGACGCTTCAACAAGTTCTTCACTCTCTGATGTAAGATAAAGTAGTAGTGCAGTCTATTTACATAATAGCTTCTCCACAAACTCTGGGCAAAGAGAGATACAAAGAAGGTGCAATTCAGTCTCGTAGACTGGCTAGACTTAATCGGCTCTTTTAAACATTTTTCTGTTTCTACCCCTCACACTTACACACATTTCTCATTCAGTTAACACCTAGTGTAGCTGCATTTCCTCAAGTCTCATGGTGGCCTCTTTACAGCTGTGAGACAGAGTCTGCTGACAGACTGCCAGCTGTGGATGGTGTTAACCGACTGACGTCAAGCCGTTGAAATAAAGTTGTGGTAAAGGGGAGGAGCACAGAAGGAACCTAAAATTACTGCATGACTCTTGCTGATTCTTTACCGGCTGCGTTCTGGGAACTGGAACGACTTTTTGAGACAAAGCCAACACAAATCACACAAGCAGCTTCACACATGTTTTAAGCACAAGCTCATATGGTGTAAAGATATGCAATATTGCACACTCAGCAATGGAAAAAAGAGGTCTACTTGACTGTGTGTGTGTGTGTGTGCTGGAGTGGTCTGCAGAGTTAAATGGGGACACATGGCCAAAAAAAAAGAAAAGAAAAGAAAAAATCCAAAAAGCTAACAGTTGCTCAGAGCAGTCAGCCAGGATGTCTAAATGTGTGTGTGTGTGTGTGTGTGTGTAGTGAGACGAAAGGCATATTGGCTTTCTGGATGTTTACACATGCCATGCAGACGTAATGCATTCCTTTCTCATCCTCTCTTCCACTTTGTCCCCATTAGGAAGAAGGGAGTGCTTTTATAGTGTGCGACATCTCAGTGTTGAAAACTGGGCCATGTCAGGCATTCAACTCTTTTTTTCCATCATTGTTAGCAGAATTAACAAGGATGACTCCAACATTAAACATTATCCAAAGTTTTCAAAAAGAATAGATCATAGAAGTTGTGGCTATTTTTTAGCCATGTATCTTTTTTATTTCAGGCACATTACTTATAGAATAGCCCAGAAAATCTATGTGGAATAACCTCAAAAGCTTAGTGGTAGAAACCTGAAGTTACCCAGACAGCCAGCAGGGCGGGGTGGAGGGCTTGACCAGGCCCCCTGGCTTGGATGAGATGCTGCCTTCAAGTACTTTTGGAAATAAAAGACATCAACCTTTACACAAACACATACATACAAAACTGGATATAAAGCATAGACTTTAATGCTTCGGAAGAAAATTGATATCTAGTTGGCAATGTTTAACATGTCAAACAATAATAATGACTTTGATTGCTAAGCACCCATTAAATTGCCGATAAAATGTTCTATTAATCAACATCACTGAGGTACAACAGTCCCATATCATTCGAGGGTTGTCTTGTCAGAGCTTGTGTGTGGTACCTTAATATCAAAAGGAAATCACGCCTTTGAGACAATGTTTCTGATCTTTAGACTTTAACAAATTGAAGAAATCCACCTTTTAATCTTACCATACTTAATGTACTGGGTGTACATTTTAGGTCTGCTGTTTGTTATAAGCTAATGGTGTAATTTATCCATAAAAGTATATTAAATTTAGTTACTTATTTGATTTGTTATAAATAATACACCTGAACACACCGCGCTTTCTTAAGTTTAAACCAAGTTAACTTGATTTATGGTTACAATATACTTGGCAGTTATCCTAAAAGTCTAATATAATTTCTTTTAACTGTTTATAGGTTTATAGGCTGTTTGTAGGTTAAATTAATAATGTCAGCAAAATATCAGTGCTAAACTCTATTACAAGTAAATGGATTGGACATATATTTTTAATTATGAGGAAATATTAACAACAATACATACTTATAGTATTAAAAGAATGAAAAGATTGCCCTTGTCACATGTGTGAGCAGAATATAATTAATGTGGCATGTCAAGGTGAAGTCTGTTTTAACTAATACATACGGTCAACTGCTGAGAAGATTACCAAAGCATTTTATATTATGATCACGTGTTTTAAATGTAAAATCTTAATCTTTTGAATAAAAAGAAACTATGGCTTAAAAAAATGGAATTAAAGAGTAAGATCTCAATGAAATATTTCAAGCAGAAATGGGGAAATAAAGTACATTTATGTTTATTAGTTCTTCTTGTATCTCTAATTTCGGTCTGTGTAGCTTTTTACTGCCAAACATAAAAAATAAATCTATCACAGCAAAAGTCAAAAAATCACTATTCAAACGGGTAAAAAAAGTGTTTTTTTACGAGGCGCACATGAATGCATCTTAAGAATCGTAGCCTACTTTGAAGCTGGCGGGTTGGGCCACACTCCAATGAATTTACTCAGACCCAGCGACCGACCGACCGACCGAGCGAGAGCAGGAAAGTCCGGCGCAGGGACACGGCTTTAATCTCCAGAAACAGAACGACAAAAAGCGGCTCAAAGTGTCAAAAGAGGAGCTGTGTTTTGGTGCTACCTCCGCTCCTCCTCGGCTTCCCCTCTTTAGCTCGTAGAAAACAAATGTGGGATAGCGATTGGACTTGACAAGCCCGCTCCACTACTGTATGCACTCTCCTCCCTCTCCCGCTCCACACACACAAACCAGGAAATCGTCGAGGTGTGCTTCTTTATACCGCTGGTGGCTACCCCGTTTGCGGGTGCAGATGCGTGTTTTTTCGCCGTTTTTCTCCCCGTTTTTTTATTTCGCTAGTTTGACTTTTACCGCCGGGCTTCAGCTCTGAAGTCAGCCAAACTTGCCTACGAGGAGAGGATCTCCACTCTGGCCGAACAATGAGGTGGGTAAAGCGGCTCAAATCCCTTCATCTTCATTGTGTTTCCAGGCTACATTTTGTGTTTCGGCCACTAGTTTCACAAAGGGCGACTGTTAAATCCTGACCCTGTAATTTCTGTCCTTTTGGAGTCTCAGTCGCCTCAGCGGTTGTTTTTCCAACTTTAAACTAATTGAATCGCCTTTCTCACGCTATTATAACTCGAGCTTCTGGTTGTTTTTTTGGTGCTGTTTTTCAAAACTGAGGTTGAGTATCGGTTGAATTTGATCGATTCCTAGTCGGAGGATTAGGGAAACGCCGAATGGCATTTTGAATTCGGTTGTAGTCAAAAACCGAATCCAGATTCTGTTTTGGGTTCAATTTTAGTTTTCTATCTCGGAGAGACTCACTGCCAGATACCAGCAAGGAAATAACAACTTAACTCACATTTTAATCCAAACATGCATTTGAATCTAAATTTCGGGTTCACATTAGTATTTGGATGTAATTTGGGACCAAATTTTGGGTCCACACTTGCCAGTTTTGGACCCAGTTTCGGTTGCACAGATGACATTGTGTAGCAAGTTTTTTGTGACCTTGGCTAAAGAAAAACTTAATAAAAATGATTGATGATTGTTGATAATATAATGATTTTTAAGGTATTAAAGAAAGCCCAGTACTACCTGTTACATTGTGGCTGCCTTTGATAAGAAAGTACTCACGAGTTGTGTCTGTAGAGCAGGTCATAGTTTTGTACATAGTTTTGTATCTGTTTCAAACACTCCATGTTGACTCTTTTGTTTTCCTCCTTTGGCTGCAGCACTTCAGTATCAGTGTCCATGTGCATAAATCAAACCACTGACGTACAAAAAGAAAAGGTTTTATAGCGAAAAGCTCACAGGTGAACAAGGGAGTGTTTATAACAGAGGTCAGAGGTCAGGGTGATCTATTTGAAGGGATTGAATTTCTTGCTCAAAGGCACTTCAGCAGGGTGGGTTTGTCTCCAAACTGGGGGCCCCTTTGGCTCCACAATGACCATTTGGAAACCGAGACTCCTCTTATGCATCTGCCGTTTATATCATAACATGCATTCCACAGCCACACATTAAACTCATCCCTCTTCTATTATTTTGCACTGAGAGCAAAAAATTGCTCAGCAGAGAGCTCGTGTCCACAAATTCCACATCCTGTCACAGCCTGTGCAGTTGGCAATTACATGTTTTAAAGCCACCACTTCTCTGGGCAGACTTCTCTCTTTTCTCTTCGCTCCTTCGCATTCAAACACGAGCGCCCTTTCCATTTATGTCGTGGAACAACTTCGTTTGAAAGCTTGACAGATGCGGGTTTAATTCTGGACCGCAAGGTACCGCGGTGCAGGGCGGATAACCTGTGTGACTCGTTCCTTTATCTCAAACCTACTGCGCTGCCCTTTTCTGTAGCAGTATATCTCAGCCCAGCACCTGGGTTGGTCCCTGCTTTGTATTTGTTTTGGACATATTTCTGTAAAGTAACTTTGATTACAGCAGAAACAGCAGGCATTGTAGCTGCCTGAAATCCTGCCACACTCAGTTATTCATTATGCATTGTACATGCCCTGCTAATGGGGTCATTAATTGAGTTAATGCAATAATCGGCACAGATTACAGTGTAAACATACTTAACACAGTGCATGAGCAGTTTAGTGTACATTTCAGTCAGCAAAACAAAAGAAATAACAGACTTTTTGAAGACAGGGTTTTATCTGTTTTATCTTTTTTCTCTCTTGTACGCACCTTTAAGTATAATTGCAGTGTAAGTGTTATTATAGGACAAAGCATACACATCTCCTTGACAACAACTGTCCTTACATACATGACACACCATAAAATAGTTTCACATCAAACCGTAAGATAAAGGAACTGTTTTATTGTCTAACTACTCTGCTGCAACCACAAACCACTTGGCACTGCAACTAGACTGCAAAGACGACGCACGATGCAAAAATGAAAGAGTCAAGTCTTTCTTGTACATATTCAGATTTCATCACACCCTTCGAAGCAGTCTGTCTTGATGGAGTACTTGATTGGTGACGTTTGTTCTTGATGAGTTTTGGTCTTATTTTATCTGGATACTGCTCCTGCCTGCTCCCCATTGTGGCCAGTTTGCATCACGTCACCTTGTATAATAGGTAAAGACTGGAATGCAGCTCCGCTCATGTTCATTGTCATCCGTCCCTGTGGTATGTGAATGTTGACACAGAAGTGCAGGCAGTTGGTCAAAAGTTCAGCAGTTTGACCCAGTTGTGAAAATGTT
Organism: Ctenochaetus hawaiiensis; assembly: GCA_029783645.1. Lineage (NCBI taxonomy): Eukaryota > Metazoa > Chordata > Actinopteri > Acanthuriformes > Acanthuridae > Ctenochaetus > Ctenochaetus hawaiiensis. The sequence continues at coordinate 8,020,961 of JAPZDY010000024.1, forward strand.
TCAGTAACGCATCCCAACTTTAAGCTGTCGTTTACATTTTCAGTCAAGAGAAACTTCCCACTTTTCTACTTATACAGCGTTTTCTGACCACTTTAAGAGCATAACTGTTGGTTTGCAGCAGATGCTGTTCAAATGAAAATGGATGCTTTTGTCACATTTGGAAAAGATGTGTATATGCGTTTTTGCATATACCTTAAATCTCTGAATTTCACTGGTCGTGTTTACAAATAACCCTTCATGTTTTCTCTCCACATTTTCCCCACAGTGAACGATGACTGTTTAGAGCTCTGTATCAGCACTTTAAACTGATTTTTATCCCCATGGTGAGGTGACACAGGAAGTGCTTTCATCTGCATGATGATTCACTGATACTGTCAGAGGTGACTTCTGTCTCCCACTGTGAGTCAGTGACTGTGAGTCTCTGTGACTAAACAACTTGTCCTGTCTGACTCCGGCAGTATGGCCGCCTCAGGCTCAAGAATTAACACACGTGACGTGAGCGTGCACACAGACAGGTGTAATGCATCTGCTTAACACACTGTTTGCAAACCAACGAGTTCCCTGTGCTCTGTTCAGGAGTTCTACATGCCTGGAAGCGATGCCAAACCAGGCTCCTCGCTTTCCTTCCCTCAGTCTAGCTGGAGCTTGTTATTGATCAGCCTTAAAAGCAGGATAATGGCCTCCTCTTTAGTCTCCTTTGTGTCCAGACTCCAGTTAGTTTTTTTTTTTCTTGGCAGTTAATGGAAAAGAATGCAGCCCTACCAGCGATCTTTGCGATTTTTGCCGTCATGTCTTCTTCCTCTGTCAGTGTTTATCTTCTTGACCTCATGTCCTAACAGACCAGTGGCTGTTATTTAAGGCATTTAGCAACAACATTGCATGTGTCCATGTAAGGACAACAAGATGATCCTCATTTGGTGTTGCGATAACAGTTCGTTCGTGTCCTGGTGTTGTGTAATGCTCATTACACTGTGTCTGGTGTGTTTTGATGCTGATTTTTCATGTCTTCACTTGTTCTCATAACTTCCTTGCTCAGCCATTTTTTTTTTTGTTTTCCTTTGAAGTGTGACGTCAGCCACAGAGCGAAAACAGACACTTTTAGCTTGTGTAAAATCAGTGTTACTCCTGAGAAATTAAATCTAAAATTTAAGATATCAATCAAAGAAATGTGTTTTCCCTAAGAATGGTTCCATTTTCACTATAATTCTGATATTTTCTGACTATAGCTACATAAAATGTTATTGTTATCATCAGATGGACACATTTCTGACTACCTTCATTGTCTTATGCAAGCTGAATCTGCATTTTATTGTGAACATAAGCATCCTTTTTGTATTTTTTTCTTTTCAACCAAAGCCTTGCTAATATCCCCACTTGCCCCCTGAGCCTAAGAAGTAATAAGTATTTGAAGTGATTGCAGTGTGCTTGTGGGAATTCAAATCTATAATGGATTAAAAATAATGGCTTTATTTCATGCATCATAAACAACTGAATGCTGATACACACTTCAAAAGACTCCTCGGTGCATCGTCGTACAGTTGGTGTGACTAAATGATCAAAAAGCCTGTATGCTTCATCCCTCCGTGCTCTCCATTATTAAAACGGTCTTGTCTTGTGAGTTCGTCTCCCACAACACCAAATCACTAAAAACCCCCTCCCCTGAAGCAATTTACCCCTCTAGGTCCTCCCACCTCTCACACTCATAAATAGGCCATTATGCAGACCTGCCTCTTGGATTAGACGCTTTGCTACAGGAGTTTCTCAATATACAAAACCTGCTATTGTCTACTAAGTGACAAATCCAGTTTCCTACGTGGTGGCCAATGTTTTTATTGTTAAACCGTGCCTGGAGGCTGTTGTGTTCTCTCCATATGCAGTAATGATGATAGTTTTTCAATATGTTTTCAATCCGTGCTTCTTTGCTAAGTTTATGTAAATGTTCTGTAAATTCATTATAGCCACAAAGCGATCCTCAGTGACTGTTCTTTATAGCAACAAATATATTAAAGAAATGCCTGCCTTGAAACCATATGGAAAAATCTCTGACAATACTATGAACGTAGTAAGTAAATATCTCCTTGGAGACTGACAGTGGTCCAAATAAACATTAGCACAGCTTGAGACTACCTCTCTTAGTCAAAACCCACTTGGATGTTTTTGCCTTCTATTGAATTTATGAGTTTTAAGCAGGATAAATAATTGCCCAACCATAGAATTGCCGTTTTGTTTTGCTTCAGACTCAGATCGTGTTTATATCTGTCAGTTTCCTCTTGACAGGGGTGATAGTGTTCTTGGTTTTGCTTCAACCAGCTGGGACAACTGACAAATCTGTCCCACCGAGTTCATTTTTTCTCATCCTGAAGGCTTTGGTAGCATCTGAGAAATTGATATCATAATATTTGTTAGCTAATTTAAAACATCCTCTACTGCTGCCTGATCGTGGTGCTTGTCACTGTGTTTTATTATGCTGTTTGTCACTGGTGCCAACATTCTAGCTTGCTTAAAGTAATAGGAAGTGACATAACCATTCTTATTCCCATCAATCCCAAAGCTCTGATAGGGTGTTTGTTTCTACAACCAGTGGAAATACAGTCACTGACCAACTAACAAATCTGAGGTGTGTACTGTTTTAGAGGTCCAAAACCAGAATGAGGACATAGTACTATTTAAATCTTTGTATTTTAGCTTTTGTGGCTTCTCTTCTAGCAAAGATTAGCCATCACTTGTGTGAATTCATTCAGGACAAACGACTCCACACTGGTCAAATGAAGTAAAAAGACACATCAACAAGCCCTGTTGTCATTTTGCAGCAGAAAAACGGAGTGACATCATCCCAGATGATGGAGAGCCTGAGCCTAAGAGTGTAGTGAAACCAAAGCTTGTTGTGGGCAGAAATACCGTAATGATATATTGCCTGGTCTTCGCTGCTAATGGGCACATAGATGCTTTGGTGTCCAGTGCTTAATGGAGCGTAATGGATGCCAGTTAGCATAAAAAAAACTGCTGTACGCTGTCAGCAATCTTAAACATTCCTATCTTTATGACCTTTGGATATTAACTTCACTTATCTGGGATGATGGTGGATGCTGATACATAAAGGCTGTATCAGATAAAACTGCAGTGGAGGAAGCCCATCAGATGATTTGCTGGGCAGCAGTTTCCTTACATTGTCATTAGGCACCACTTAACCTCTGGGTAGTAAGGAAAGATAACGTTGCCCCAGGAGAATCTGAGCAGACATGGACGAAAGGGTTTTATAGCTACACAGAAAAGAACAGACGGAAGAGGAGAACCTGTTTGCTCTTCTTCGGCTAAAGACTGAGCCATTTTCTGCATGAGTGACATTTTTGTGCATGAACAGCGATGCACATTGCTTGTTTACAGAAACAGTTTTTGCTGTCCTGCATGCTGCATGAAGCTCCCACTCTCTGTTTCTGACCGTTCTTGCCTGAGCAGCAGACTGGTCTATTTGAATAGTAGGCGTTTAATTTGAGGACTTGATGTGGAGGTCAATTGGGTAGTCAAAAGAGGACAATCCCTTTGTTAAAGAGTCATCTGTTGAAATAGTTAATGCTCAACGTTCAGTCATGGGTGAATATTGGCCTGAATGTTACTTGTGCTGTTTTGTTTGTACATAGTTTCAGTTAGTAGCAGAATGAATATCACTTTGTGAAAAGGCTATTTAGAATATATGTCTATCTTTTTCCCTTTTTTTGTTTTGTCAAGTGCCAAGATTTAGCTTAAGGTTGTTCAGTGATCAAGGTCTTGTGTGTAGTTGGCAGCAAAACGTCCACATGAGATGAAAAAATGCACTTTCAAGGTCTTAAAGAGTGTTTAATTCTTCAAATTTGCTTCATTGGTGTTGCACATCATACTTTAGTTGGGATTTTTTTACAAAATGGTGACGCAGTGCAGAGTGGAAGAGGTCTAAGGCGGTACATTCAGACTGTTATCAAGGTTGTCACTACCTGTGTAGTAGACTAACGTAAGGTCAAAGTCTACACAGTCATACTTCAGTGTCAATAAGAAACAGGAAATATTTTTTACACATTGCCCTCTTGCTTCAACTTAAGCCTCAGAGTTAAGTTAGGACATTTTTTTTGTCTGATTCAAAGTTAAGAGTGTGCAAGTCAGAGCAGCAAAGGAAGGAGGGAGTTTTCTAAGTGGATTGTTCTTCACAAGAAAAGTAGGGCCTGCCTGCCTCCACCTCCTCCACCTCCACCTCCTCCTCCTTCTCCTCCTTAGCCCAAGTCGAGGAGGATGTGCTTCAACCTGTAAAAGGAATTGTGCTCAGAGAGGAGGACAGAGGTGAGATGGTTCCAAATATGGGCATTAAGTGTGCCAGCTGTGCCCCCCCACATGGAAACACACACACACACACACACTCTATGCTGCCTCAGAAACAGGAAGGAATTCATCTCCTCAGCTCTTGAAGCAGTCGCCCAACAAAATAAAAGTCCTCGGCCAAACGTTTATTCAACTTTTCCACAATGCTCCATAAACGATGCCAGGCAAAGGATGAGTCAGCGCCCAAAAAATGCTAAAGGGTTTCCTGGCTGGAGGAGGTTCAGCCAAAGATGTCTGACTCCATTCAGACAAAGACATGGAAGAGGAGAAGAAGAAGAAGAAGAGTTTAAGAATAGCTGAGATAGCCTGGATGCCTGTTTCTGTGTGTCTGACTCGTGGAGGCAGAAAGCAGTAGCCTGCAGCAAGTGTGTATATATGTGTGTGTCTATTTGTGTGCTTTAGCAGCATGCTAGGACCTGTGTGAGAAGAAACAGGCATGTGGGGAAAGGACAAAGAAAGAGAGAGTTAAGTTAGCAGAGGAATAAGGCAAAGGAGGATAGTCTGAAAGCTTTCAATTTTTTATCAAGCTTTTACTGTAGTGAGGAGAACAACGTTGTAAAAGAAATTTGCTTTCTAAAAGGCTTTTGCTAATTAACACTTAGCTTCTTTACATTTCCCTTTAGGTTCTACCCTTTAAAAATGGTAGATTTGTCCTTTCTATCTCTTTCATATGTGACATCCTTCAGCAACAGAATCCTCACAATAATCAGCGTTTGTGTTTAGATTCCTGTGTCTGTCTTTTTCCTTCGTCCACCTCCCATTTGAAGAAAAGAAGCTGCATCAATGGGAAGTTTATTTTCCCATCTGGGCGTTGGGCTACATATTAACATTTATGGGACTGCTGACTCTCAAGACTTAACAGGAACTGTACTTTGCAGTATTAAAGCTTATCTTGCACCTACTTTTACAGTTAATGATAGACACTGAATATTGGCATTGGAAACAAACATGTTCTTTGAGATGTATGTTGTTGTGAGCGCGGTTGATTTCAGAGTCATGTTGGCCTGGATAAACATCGCTGACAGGTGCGTACATGGCCCAAGGGTGCTTTGAGGACAGTGCACTGTCAGATGACCAGGCCAGCGTCAACAGGCTATTGTGTGGTCTCTCTGTGTCCGAGTCAGCATCAGAGGTCAAGTACTTTACCACCATCGTGACCTCAGTCCAGTTTGTGCAATGAGGAAGCACTATTATGACTTATTTTTTTTATTTCCAAGCTTATATTTAATGGTAGGTTATTAAATGTGCATCCCCACATAAGTAAGAACCCTTATTTTGAAAGAAAATCCAGTGTTTTGCAATTTGGAAATGACTTAAAAACAAAGTATTCTGATGCTACATTATAAAAACCTTTTTAGCTCAAGTTTCAATATTAAAAACTACACATCAAGTTTGTATAATATAATTAAATCATTATCATACAGTGGGGTATTCTCATACTGGCACATACTGTGATTTCCCCTGTTGCCTCCTTGAAACATATACTTCCCTTTCTCATCTCTGTGGTACATTAATGTTCCACGTGTGTCTCACATCAACTATCTAGTTTCACTCTTTTTCTGAATTGGAGAAGTGAAAATCTGTTGATAGAAAATAGAAATTTCATTTCTTTTGTCTGCAGTCAGTAGATATCCGTTGACCACAACGTTCAGATGGCTCATTTGTAAATTATTACTGGAAAAATATTGTTCTTCTGCACATTATGTAGAGGAATTTTAAATTGATGTCTTTTTTCACTATAATATCAATATTTATCGTGCGTGACCATCACCTGTGAAATGTGGTCTCTATTTTTGGGAGACAGAGGAAGTGGTTTTGTTAGACACGCATAGATGTTATTAAGTGAACTATTGCTGTTCCCTGTCTGCATTTAATGTGACATTTAACTTTAGAGGAAAAAATGAAAAGGAAAAAAAAAAGTGATGAATCACTGGTTGTTCATCTAAGATGCAACACTGCCACCTTTGAGGTTTACCAACTCGGGTATGACATCTGTTTTTCATCTTATGTTTCATATTTAGCCGTGAGTTGTGTGTTGCTCACTAAGCTGTGAAGAACATGTTTTCATTTTGAAAGCTGCATGAAAATTATTGTTCGATTGCACTGGCTTGTCAAATGTGGTGCATGAGTCACAACTGGATTTTTGTGTGCCTTTTGTACATTCCTGAGGGAAACTCAAAAAGCCTGAACATTGTTAAAAATGATAGTTTTCTGTAGCTGTGAGGGCTTTTCATATGGAGGTATTATAAACTCCAGGAAGAAAAAGAAGTCTGAATTAGGAGGGAAAATTAGTCAAGAATGAATGCAGAGACAAATGGTTTTATTCTCTTGAGTGTTTGGACAATGCTGTGTAACTTCAGCAAGTCTTTTCCCAACCAAAGGACTATCTCATGATACACAAAATTTGCTCTTCTTTGGATGCTTTTTTCCCCCATGTGTCATATATAAATATGAACTGCACTATTATGTAATATACATCTCTCCATCCATGTTGCCAAGAAGCATCTCCAGACAAATGTTTTACTTGGTGAAATGATTACAGAGAGAACGGTGAAGCAAGAGTAGAGAAGAGTGGCAGAAGAGCGTGGAGGGAGGGTCAGGTAAATGGAGGAGGAGGAGGAGGGAAGAGACAGAGCCACTGGGCCTGACTGGACTTGCCAGCACATTTGAGGGAAAAGCTCAGAGAGCACAGCCTTATACAGACATTTCCAAGAGAGCATGTGTCCCGGCCACGCACTGCGGTTTCCTGTTAACCCATCACTGACTAAGAAACAAGAGAGGGATGAGGAACTCCCTCTGGCTGTAACAAGGACAAGTAAAGACGAGATGGCTTCAGTTTTTAAGCTCTTTTTCTAAAAAATTCTTCACGTGCTATTCGCTGATCATTTCCTGCACTGAAATCCTCTGCTGTCTTTACCAAGTCCTTTGCTTGAGGTATTTTAAAAGTCGGTGGCTCAAATCCATCACAGAGCATCAGCCAGTGACCTATTTGTGCTTAAGAGAAAAACCCTCTTAAGTCAACTGCTCATTTAGTTAGCTTAGCGCCACAGCCACCTTCAGTGTCCTCACTTGTGGACTGGTGGTCTTCTTCATCTAAGAAGGACAGAAGGACAGAAATAGAGTGTTAATGGCCGTGCTTGTCCTGGTTTTATTCCAAGCACTAACACACACTCAGACCTGGCCTTGAGTCCTCCAGCTTGTTATACCTGGTGGACCAGGTCAGCGCTTGGACACACGTGTTGGCAGATTGACAGGTCTTGAGTGTGTGCGCAGGGCCTTGACTTAATGCGCGTGTGCCGCACACGCTTTTAGAGTCTCAGTGTCCGTAGTTTTATCAATAATGCAGCTGCTCACTCTCGGTCTCACTCCTTAGCCCTTGCTTTCTCTTCCATTAAATATGCATCCATTTCCCAGTCCCATGTCTCTGTCCCCCTCCCAGTTCCCATAAGCCCTCACTGCCCCGCGCATCAACAGCATGCTCGATGCAGATGAGATCAGAGAGCGCTGCAGCTTATGTCCGTCTTACCCGAGGTGGTTTAAACCTGCTCAAAGTGACCAGTGAGCACCAAGTGGACTCAGTATTTCCTTCTCTCTTTTTAAAAATACACCGAACACTCTGCTGCCAAACTAGTAAGGTGAAAAGAGGATGTTTCATAGAGAACTTTTCAGTTAAAAAAGTCAAACTATTTCAGTATGTGTGATAAAATGCTTCCTCTAACCTTTTTTTTTTGGCATTTTATCCACTTTACTTTTTAACCACTTGCTGTTCTGTCTTGTAATGGAACAAATACAGTTAAATACTTAACTCACAGAAAACTCTTATTCCTGGGCTCAGAATTCAGCTTTGTATTCATGAATCTGTCCGATTAACAATGATCCCCTCCTCCTAAAAAACCTTGGTTGGTACCAATGTTTCAGACCAGATCATTTGAAATTTTGAAGGGTTTACCAGTCTTAAGATTTAATAATTTTCTTGCAAACTCATTGTAGTTGCCCCAATGATTTAACACATGTTTGGTGATTACGGATTGACTTCTTAAATTGTGGAACCACATGGATGAACTGACACCTCATCATTCAGGTCCACCTCAGAAAAACTAAATTTACATGCGTCTTGATGCATTATGACATGAAATAATATACAGAAATCAAAATATGTAAGGCTTTTTTGTTTTTTTTCGATAAAGTTACTGAAATTAATTAGTGAACCAATTAATTAGAAAGCATCTCACAGTCTCCTTCCTGCATGAGAGAAAGTGCTCCACTCATATATCATTACAATTATAGACTGTTTTTCTGCCTGAGGCTATTTGTCACAAAGGTTGAGAGGAGTGTGTCTGTGTGTATGCAATGCAGACACACTCATGACTCAACATTAATGCTTAAACTCTTGTTTATTTCTGTCAAAACTTTTTTTTCCCCAAAATATAGGTAATGTAAGTTAAGTGCAGGATCATCTGTAGTAATCTCTTAAGCTCTTTTGGCGGTTGGCAAACAGCACTACTTTAAAAAATTGGTGTAACATTTACCCTGGAAATAATTATCACAAGACGTGTGCCAAATAACACAATCACAGGAAGACGTTGTGAAGTTTATGTAATAGACCTTTTCTTGATTGACAACAAGCTTTCTGATGTGTTGTGAAACTGTAAAGAACTCCTATTTGTTGCACAGACAGATTACACTTGGTGCTAAAAGTTACTCACTGTTTCTACCTGAAGCATGAAAACAGTCTTTAGACTTGGTTTTGTTTGTGTGTCTGAAATGTTTTGTAGTTTTAGTTTGGAGAAGGATGATAATCTAACGCCTAACAACTACCTACTCCTAAATCTTTGCTAATTATTCTGCCCTTTTTCTTTTAATAGCATTTGCGCTGCAGCTTTCAACTTGAAAAAAAAATCAAATTTTTCATAAACATGGACTGATATCTAACTTTGTCCACATGCAGAAAAATATAGGAACAGTTTGTGTGTGTGTGTGTGTGGCATTGATTGCTCAGACTAAGACTGTCCTTATTAGGCAGTGCAGGCAGCAGGAAGTGGGTTGTGGCTTCGGTGCTGTGTCACAGGAAGTAGCAGATTGTATCACGGGCGGAACAGATGGAGGGAGAGGTGGAAGAGATGGATTAGGGGACTATGGGGAGAGCATAGGGGGGCAAATAAGGAGAGGAGGGGGAGGGATGTTAAAAAAATTGGGATTGTCAGTCTGCCACTTTTGTTCCTCTTTGTGTTCCTCTTTAATTTCTGTAGCCGATGCTCCTGTTTGTGTTTATCTCATACGCATATAGGCCCTGTTTATTGTGGTATGAAACTGCAGCGCTCGTCTACAATGAACACTTGTTAATCTTTAGATCTCAGTGTCTGAAATGCAAACACTTACACATTCACACACTCTACAGCCTGTAACACTGCTTCAGTACCAACACTTGAATGCATGCGGGCATTCCTGAATGCGTTGTAACTTGTGTGTTTTTCTGCCTGTATGCATGCAACTATAAATAAACGTTTTGTCACAGCTCTCACATCACATGTTTTTGTAGAAAAAGTGTGGAGGTGGAGGTTGATGCAGAGCAGGTGGGAGATTTCCAGAGTCTCGTCTCTTTGGCGGAGCTCGGCACAACTTCCTGTCTTTGTCAGCCTCCATTGTTTTTCTCGCCTCCCATCTTGTTTGGCATCAAACTAATCTCTCTTTCTCCTCTCAAATCAACACTTTGCTGCAGTGCATTCCTCCTCTCAGTCTTTCACTCCAGCATATTGTGTTGACATATGTAAGAGAGGTGGAAAGTATCCTCTATCTTCTTTACAGAAGCCAAACACTTCAGTTACACAAACATGATTAGTGCTGCGACTTCTGGTCCATTAATCTGCAGCTCTTTTCATATTGGGCTAATCAGTGTCAGTTTCTTCAGCATCATATCATTGTGAGTTAAATGTCTTTTTGGTTTTGGGCTGGAAGAACAAATAATATTTGCAGAAGCCAACAATTTGTAGCAATTTTTTTTGACATTTTATACAACGATCAAAAAATTAAGAGGATGGTCTGCGGATTAGCTAATAATGAAAACAATGATGATATACAGGCCTTGTTGGAATTTTTGATACTCTGCCAACGCAGAGCTTGTTCTCTGATCAAACCACAGTGTGATGTGATTCTCTGACTGACGACTTGCAGACGCTATAAAATTTTAGAAACGGCCTCATCAAAATCACCCGGTGTTTAAATGCATTTTACTGTTTGATTCATTAGGTGAATGTTAGTCTCATAGCACACTTATAAAAAGACTGCATTGAGACTCTCACCTCTTTAAAATGATTTATTTATAGCAGAGACTGCAGAGTGTTTTTGGTCTGTTTGTCCATCTGGTGTCTCAAGTTCCTTCTCACCTCCTCTGGGGTTTGCTTTGTACCTTACAGCTGCAGTTTTACGAACCATCATCTGATAGAACTTAAAAAATGGCAAAATAATGACATTACATTTTGGTTAATCAATGGATACAAAAGGAGGCTTTGCATTACATTTATAAATAGCTAGTAATCAGAAATACAATTGTAATCAGATATTTTTTAAATGCATATGTAGAAAACCTTTTTTGTTTCAGTTCTTTTTTTGCGTCTATATAAGTGTGAAATTGCACATACCTTGTCATTCTCACGGAAAAAACGACAAAAAAAGAGAGAGAAAATAAACATAAATAAGGTGTTTGTGGTAGAAACTGCAAAGATCATTGGTCAAACAATGAATCTGCTGAGTGTGCAGTTATTACCACAACCAGCTATGGTTTTCATGTTTGAGGCTATTTTCTGTCTTACAGTTGTCAGTACTTCCTGCACTGAAGTTACATGCTTTGAGTTAAAGCTTCTTGAGTGTGTGCTGTTGGGTGAGCTTGGACAAACACAGAGATAACTTAACTCTCAAACCCTAACCCTTTCTGGATATAATGAGGTTTGTCCTTCAGTGTTTTTTTGCCGTAAACGTGACTTCATGCCTTCAAAACGCAGCTCAACTCATGCTGTCTCTTTGTGTCTCACCCTCTTGTCTTCCAGTGAGTCGAGTATTTGCCAGGCTCGGGCCACTGTGATGATCTATGACGATGGCAGTAAGAAGTGGATGCCGGCGGGCGCTGGACCCCAGGCCTTCAGCAGAGTCCAGATCTATCACAACCCCACCAACAATGCCTTCAGGATAGTGGGACGCAAGATGCAGACGGATCAGCAGGTACATTTCTGTGTTTGTGACAAACGGTCTGTGTGTGTGTGTGTGTATCTATGTGAGACATTGCCTCTGAAAGTGTGAATGTCTGTAGTTTTGTATGTGTATTGTTCATTTATCTGTGTTTGTCATGTAGCCCGATGGCTGTCTGCTGGAGGTACCTTAAGGTTTATGAGTAAGCAAGCTCGAGTGGTAGCACACACAAGGGCTGTGGGGATGATGTAGAGAATATTTACTGTGATCATTTTATCAGCAATATCTAAGGAGGCATTACTGCCTTACTTGATTTTAATTGAACATCACATACTTTAATGAAATAATGACAGCCTGGACTTCGTACCTGCAAGATAGGTAGTGCACATGCAGCCAGCTTCAGAGTAAAACATAAAGAAATAAAGACATAAAAACGGTGACCTACTGAACTTTCACACCAGAGCTCAGTGTTAGAACAGAGACAAAAGTGCGTCTCATCTACTGCTTTATTTTATTTCATTTGATGGTAGAGTTTATTGTTTGGAGAGTTCAAGCAGATATGGCGCTCTGGATTTATTGCTGAAATTTCTCAACATGACGCACCACTTTTGTTCACTTTGTTTATCTTGTCAGCAGCGCTCTCTGTGTTTTTTGTGCTTTGGCAATGAGAGAACAGAGGGGGAAGTAAATGACACCAGGCTGGCAAATGAGCTTCATGTTTTGATTGCATGCAATGAGTGATGATTTCAAATGTTGGTTTTTTTTCAGTCACAAATGTCTTAAGTCATTTGTAGCATTTTAGGCACTTTGCAGGCGAAATTAATCATAAGAAATTTCAAAAATTTTTTTTGGGAATGGTTTCTTTTACATTTTATCTTTAACGGGAAAAAATGTAAAATAATGGTGTGTTTTGTTTTGTTTTTTGTTGAGGTCTTTATTAACATGTATGTTTCTTTACATCTGAAGACTATGATTTGTAGCTTGGGACATATCTGTTGAGTCAATGCTTCATTTTTAATGGTTTGTCAAGACATATATTGAATTTATAAACATTACACTTTGTCATGCTACAATTTTGATATTTTAATTTAATTTGCAACCTGACTTACAAGCCATTCGGTCAAAACCTGTTTCTTTAATCTACCCCACTTGAAAATAAACCCATGTTACTGCTGGTCTGTCTAAAATTAACTTTTAGTGGCTGGCTTTTGCCCTCGTTCTTTTTTATCATTTTTGCTCTTGTGGGCAGGCAGGGAAACCACACTGACAATGTGTACAAGCATACTAACTTTGCACAAATTTTGCAAAACATGACAATACTCCTAAAGTGATATGGGTCATGTAAACAATATGTTCTGAATCAGGCCTTTTTTGAATTTTACGTTGGTACATATGGGATGTGATGATACTATTCAGGTTTTAGGAGCATTTTTTGATACTAGCAGTATACAGTGCATCAGATGAGGTTTTTACAGCCATTTTAGTTGCACACAGCCTCTTGCCTGTTTATGGAAAGCTCTGTGTGTTGCAAACAGACCAACTAGCCAAAAGACACGTATGCAGAAAAGAAAAGCCAACATTTCTGGTCAGAAGGAGAAGCAAACCGAAGTTAAGACCCCAGAAAGTGGCTGAATGAATGAAAGAGGAAGTCTGTGTTTGTTAATGAATGTTTACACAGCTGCATGTAAATAGGAATGTTAGTGCAATATCCATTTTCATTAGCCACTTTTTTCTGTTGTTGTTGTTGTTATGGACCACATAGTGTTAATTTTGGGCTTGATGTTCTCATATGAAGTACCTAAAAGAAGCTGCAGACAAGTTAGAAAAAGAGCACAAAAAGGGTTTTCCTTGTCTTTGTTTCCTTCTTTTTATCACCAGACTGTGACTCACCAGATAAAGGTGGGCAGGCGTTTAAAAAGCTGGGTTAACTGAGTTCGGGTGGGTCTATTCTTGACTTCGCCCCTTCTCTCCCTGCTGTCTCGGTGTCTCTCTCCTTCTTTAAACATTCACGACTCTAAAGTGTTCCCCAGAGACGAGTCTTAAAGTGGCTAACGTTTCCTGCAAGATAGTAAGCCTGTCCAACCATTTCCTGTGACAATTTAGGGTGAAGTCTGATACCCAATAAGGACTCTATATTTGTGATATGCTGCTTGGTTTAGGATGGTGCTGGATGAGAGCATGAAGGAGCTAATAAGAGAATATGATGTGGCTGTATATTCTCTCTGCTTCCATGTCGTCTGCTTTCCCCCCTCTTCTCTCCTTCTGGCTGTGTGCACATGGACTAACTTCTGTTGTTGCCATGCTTGTCTTTTCAATTAGTTTTATGCATCCCAGCCTGATTGTATGATTAAACTGCTTTGAAACCGCAAGAGGAGCCATGATTTAAGGTTTTTCTGCAGGCATTCATGCTGTTTGAACACTCTGCCTACTTTCAGCGAAAAAAAAAGAAAAGATATAAAAGCTCCCACTTATCCTGCTTTTTAATGTGTTCCTGGTCATATTCTCAGTCTGTCACATCTGCCTTTCTTGCCTTTTGACAGGACTGTGGAGAGTTTAGGAATTTCACTGCGTGCAGTGGCGGCTGAACTTGCTACCCTCTCTTTTTCTGTGCATGTTGCCCGCTGTGATTTTCACCCTGACGGGGTCTCCTCTCCTCCTCTCCACTCTGTGGAATCCAGAGGCTGTTAAACAAATAGTGAAATGGCGCGTCAGCACATTCAGGCAGCGCTCAAACCCAGAACATTTTTTTTTTCACCTCGTTCATGGGCTTCACGCCACCTGCTGGGTGGAATATAAACCAGGATAATCCAACAAAAATAAAACGGACACTATAATTGTGAGCATAAGCACCAGTCTGGGTTTGAGGGTTTTTTAATGATTTTTCCAGTTTTCTAGTGAGTTCCTAGAAGTTTTTTCTTTTACTTTAGCCTCTGTTGGGTTTTTACTATGAACTTCTGGCTCAGTGTGATATTTTTCTAATCAGGTTTTTAAAACTTTTATCATTTGATTGAATTAAAACAAAAAGCAACAAAAGAACTAATTTTGTTCATCACCTTCACCAAATGAATCCTTGTATTGATAATCTGTCTTCTTTTGTTGCCAGGTGGTGATAAACTGTCCAATCGTGAGAAATCTCAAGTATAACCAGGCCACACCCAATTTCCACCAGTGGCGGGACGCCCGGCAGGTGTGGGGGCTCAACTTTGGCAGCAAGGAGGACGCTGCTCTGTTTGCCAACGGCATGGCTCACGCTCTGGAGGTGCTCAACTCCATGTCAGATGCAGGTAAATGAGTTCATACTAGATTCCTGGTTCATCTGGAGCTACTTCATGGATTTTCCTGTTTGCTGAAGAACAATACTGATGAGGCCTCATTAATTAAGGCAGGTTACAGACAGATTTGATCTTGATTGTGCAGCAAACATGAATGTGATGCCTTGGATCTTCTCCAGTGCTGGCAGCTCTGTGTCAAAACTACATGAAAGTTCAGTGTTTTTGAGTTTTTAGGCCTCCAGTGCTGATCAGCATCAGTAATTTGGTATCTCTTGTGCTACTCTGATACTGTGCCCTAATAAAGCTGAAGGGTTTTTTCTATGGGAGTCCTTTTAGTACCTGCAGATTTGTTTCTCACTGCACTTATGTAGCTTTATTTGAACGTTTGCTTCTGACAGATTTCCTGTCCTACATTCAGTTTAAGAACATGAACTGTAGTGTTTCTGTGCTGGTTGTGGGTGTGATTTTACACAATATGTGTGATGCAAGATTGATACCCTTTACTTTTTTTTTCCCTCGCTGTTTTAAGTGATCTTGAATTTGCTCGTTGCCCTCTTCACTTTTAACGTCTACTTCTGTTTATTCATATCCCCTGTTGAAATCCTCCTAAAATCCATGTCCCAGTAACTGGTACTTAAAACTTACTCCAATATCTTATGAGTCTTCGTTTTTGCCTTTTCACACTAGCTGCACTTTTAAACAGAACTGGCTCTTTTACATATCTTGTGTTGTTGAATCATAAACACAAACATTAAAGGATACTGCAAGAGTTCTGGTGCTGAGTTGTAATCCTAGCACAACAGCAGATTAATGGATAAAATGCAAAAATGCATAAAAATGTACTGTGTATTCCCACCTTTTTTGTGTCCTCCTCCACACCATGACTGTTAACACAAGCTCAGACTCAGTGCATTTAACTGCATGGGTAAAAAAAAAGCATGTACACCAATAAAAATTCATCAACAGTATAATTAAGCTCAAGTTAGAAATTGCTCAAGCAGTTAAAATCACTTAGGTCTCACCTTGTGTACTTCAGTCTTTTTCTTTTGTATTAATGTTTCCTTTCTGTCATGTTTCGACAGGCTATGCAACCCTCCCACGCTCCGTGTCAAACGGACCCTCTCCAGAGGAGCTTGAACAACAGAGGAGGTACTTTGACACTTCTTCTTCTTAACGGTTTCCAACTTCATTTGACTTTTCTAAATCTGATATATCAATGAACATGTTTTATTGGGAATATCCTTGGATGTCTGCTAAACCTGATTCAGCAAAAATGTTTTGAAGTCAGCTGAAAACCCTGATTCAGCACCAGATAAGCAATGTCAGTATTTGTTAAACATACATTGTCTTTTTAAACCCTTTTATAATCATTTAGACAAGTTAGCTTTTCTTTAAGTCCATGTCAAGTTTTAGTTCCTAACAGAAGCAAACTATCCTCTTGGTTTAGTTGCATAACAATCGATAGCAAGCTGTCTTGGCTTCTAGTAGCCCTGTTGGCATGGGTTTGCACACACGCATATGTAGAGGATTTGGTGGCATTAGCCTGATGGTGCTAAACCCTCCGTCAGCCCCTGTGGGTTAAAGGTCAAAAAGACAGCGAGGTGGACACCACTCACAACGACCCCACCTTCTCTCCATTTATCTGTTTCTACAGCCAGACCCACCGTGGTGACACCGTGCTCTGCTGAATAGACTTGGCATTAACCTTTTAATCTCATTTAGACGAAAAGGTAATATGTTGCACAGTCAGGGAGGCCTCGTGATTGGCTCACTGGTCCTGGTGGCTGCTGACGTAGCGTGGCTTAAAGAGCCTTTAAAACCTTTGAAATCCAGCATAGATGCAGGTGTTGTCCATTATTTGCATTAATGCTTTTAGGTCTGATGAGCACAGATTTACAGTACTCCCTGGGGTCAAATGATTTGGAAAAAAATCTGGAGAAAAAATGATTTCATCCTCCCTTCCCACTGTTTTGTGCTTAAAATCACAGCTACTGTTACTTTGTGTGTGCAGCTGTTTGTGGATCTGTGCATTTTTTTGAGTGGATGTATGTCTGCGTGGTATGTGTACTCTTGTGTATACAGCTGTTGTGAGTGGCAGATGTGTCAGGGGAGAGGGGATGGAGCAGTAGTGAACAGAGGCAGCCGGAATTAGGCCACCGTGTCCAGCTGTGGACGTTTCAGTGGCAGGCTAATCAGAAGCTATGAAATCCACCCCTCATCTTTTTACCAAAGTCACTGTATTGAATACAAATCCTGATTATAGCTCCCCACGCCAGTGCCAAATAGTATAATTAGACAGACTTGACAGAAAACATGGGATGTTGCTGAAATAATAAAATTATCTGTGAGCTACTTACACATTAACAAAGACAGAGCTGAAAGCTGGCACTATCCATCATGCTCCTTTGTTTTTTTCACACCCAATGAAATAAAATAACCATCATCTTCATTTGTCTGTCCTGTTCATCCACTGTTTTTTATTTTGTGCCTGTTTACATGTATTTGCTGTTGACAGATGTGTTCATTTGTATGCAGGTTGGAGCAGCAGAGGTTGGAACAGCAGGAACGGGAGCGACAGGAGAGAGAGAGACAAGAACGGGAACGGCAGGAAAGAGAGAGACTGGAAAGAGAAAGACAGGCTGCTGCAGGTCAGGAAACACCTGGGCTGGTCAACATAAATGCATAACTATAACTACAATGCAGTCCAGTCTTAGCAGTTACTCATATTCAGCCAAGTCTTTTTCTTTGTCTAAAAATGACAAAGTCTTTGTCATATTTTTTGTTGTGTACCTACATTCTCCCAAATTTTTCTAGCACTGTTTGAATCTGGAATGTTTTTCAAGGTACTTGTAAATTTTATCTGGTCACCTGTTGCTAACTTCTGGTTTGACACCAGTCAGCGCATGAGGAAGGGAGTTGCCTGCGGGACTAAATGTGGTGTGAATATAACATAAATACATTACCAGATCTGTAAACATTTCTGCCTGAGTCAGTCGAACAGATTTTTATCAGCAAAAGTGGAAGTTTGGCAATAAAATAAACGAATCACATGATCCTATGCTACTGAACATCTTCATGATGTGGCTTTTTTTCCCCATTCTATTGATTAAAAGTCCTCCAGCACATAAATTACATATTGTGTGTTTAAGTGAACACAGTAACAACAAAAAAACAAGCTTTGGTAGATTTTGATTTTGGTTTAAATGTCATGTTGAATGTGATGTTTCCTGACTCTGGTGTGCAGCAATTTTTAATAGCAGCTCTCACATTATGACAATTTCATCCTGAATTTTTCGGAATTATTGAAAGAAAGTCAAAAACTGTACCAAAGCTCCACATCGTCTCTTTTTTGTAGGGTCGCTTATTTGCATTGTGGACCAACAATTTTACCTCTGTTCTTCAAAACTTGTTAACGCTGTTGGACATAACAGTGCACCTTAATCACACTGACATTCATATTCTGATTTTGACTGAAAGTTTTAGATTGGTTATTGACAATCCTCCTGTTTTTTGTGTTTTGTTTTTTTTAGTCCCTATTCCACCAGCTCCACCTTTGGCCCCTGGTGCCCCTGCTCCTCCACCAGCTCCTCCTCCACCCCCTGCCCCTCCTCCAGCTGCTGGTATCCCTCCCCCACCAGCCCCACCTCCCAGTGGACCTCCACCTCCACCTGCCCCACCCCTGCCTGGAGGTGGCAGTGGAGGTGGAGGTGGAGGTGGAGGTGGTGGACTTGGAGGAGGAGGGGGCTTGGCTGCGGCCCTAGCAGGAGCTAAACTCCGCAAGGTATCAAAGGTGAGTACACAGCAAACCTGTATTACAGACTGGTTGATTTTGACAGTCCTGTTACTTTGTGGCTGCTTTAGAATCAATTTTTCTTAAAACCTCTTTCCTCTGCTGTAAATATGTGATCTTGTTCCTGTTTGCATAGTGATGATACCGGCATCGGTTAATGTTTATTGAGTCATCATGCCTGCACAATGTCTGCTTAAGTCCTCTGTGTGTTTTTGCTATTTGCTGCCCTCAGCAGGAGGACGGAGCCCCTGCAGCTGCAATAGGCAGAGCTGACTCCAGCCGCAGCAGCAACTCCTCTATTGGAGGAGGAGGAGGGGGTGATCTGATGGGTGAAATGAGTGCCATATTGGCACGGAGGTGGGTGACACTATGAATGTAAAGTCAGCTAAAACTTACAATGCTTGCACCCAATTAAACAATTAGGTCTGCCCTGCTTCCTTTCTTGTTTTTGAAATGTAAAGTAGTTTTGATTTTTCTTTAGGCCATTTTTTTTTCTATGATTTAGTTCATATTTAAAATGCAGTACATGGTGCAATACAACAGTCTGTTTAATTGTTATAACTTATACGGATTCCTCTTTACATCAGGAGAAAGGCTGCAGACACTGGGGAGAAGCCACCTGTGAAGACACAAGATAATGTAAGGGTCATTTATTTGCTGTAACATTACTGTTATTACTGCAAAGAATAAGAAATAGTTATGTTTTTATATGTGGCCTGACACTGTTTAAGATGGACGGTTATGTTATGAAATAAAATAAAATAGAAACAGTTGAGGATGACTCAGTCTTAACTGAAGGTGTCTGTCTTTTCTATACAGGATGATTCAGAGCCTCAAGGTCAAAGCGGTGAGAACTGAACATTCATATATTTATATATAAAGTATGCCACCTACATTTTTTTATTTAAAACTTATATTTGATACACAAAGTGAAGCTCACATTCTTTCCTCTTTTCATCCTCAGACACCTTGAGAAGACCCTGGGAGAAATCGTCAATTCCCAGGTGATGCAAGATTTATTTATGTTATATTCTTCCACAGTCAGTAAATCTAAAAACCACAAACCCGCCTCTCAGGTGTTTGGTGTGTCTTTTGTTTAAACTCACCCTAAGAGTAGTTCTCCATCAGTGTGAATGTGGTTGAGTGGACATGTGTGCTTTTGTGTGTGAATGTCTTCCATTTCCATTCTAAGAGGAGGGTGTGTGTGTCTCACTAACAGGAATAACTCCATCGCCAAGAGCATGGACTCCACTTCCTCATTACCCCAAGTTTCCAGGTATACATGCTGTCCCATTCACTCATGACCTTAGTTCCCCTTGCTTTTCTTTTCTCTTCAGGTTAGCGCAACTTCACAGCAACCTACTTACTGGGGTGGCGTATTTTACAGTTGTTAGCACCATCTAATGGATCAGAGAATGACATGCACTCAAGGGACCTGTAGGTGTACCAGCTGACTGTGTTACTGCTAAAAACTGCATAATAAGATTAGTAGCCTGACCGTGTGATTAATGCTTATTTTTACATTTGACGTCTTAGCGCTGGGGGTGAATGCTGTCCTCTTGTGGTTAACCTCAACATAATCTGACACTCCTTTATTTTTACAGCTTTCTTTGATGGTGTAGTTTGTCTTTATATTGTCTTTAAGGCATGTGTATGCAATTGTAGAGGTCAAGGGTGGATGAACTCTACCAGTCTATATATATGTATACTAAAACAAATTGTGATTTCTCCTATTGCATCTCTTGGTGAGAGTACAGTCCTGAAAACTTTCAGTTCTCTATTCCCTCTCTCCTTTGTGCCATGAACCCTCTTAGCCCTTAGTGAAACTTAAAACTTGTGTTTGTATTTGCCTTTTTATTTTCTTCTTCCAGGGCGAAGGCTGCTGGCAACAGTAACGATGCAGGTGGAATGGATGAGTCCGATTTAGAGAAAATGAAACAGGTGAATTTCTCATCAGCCTAGTAAAATTAATTCTTGACCAAATGGGTCTGATGAATGCACTTAAGTGAACCAGACTGCAGTCAGCTTTCTCCAGGAAGCTCATGTTGTAATGGCCATTTCAGCAAGCATCCTGGTTACTAAAGTGCATTTAAAAGCGCCACATGATAACGAGGACAAATAATGACTGACAGTATGTTTGTCAATCACTATCTGCAGGAGATCCTGGAGGAAGTGCGGAAAGAACTACAAAAAGTCAAGGAGGAAATTATCGGAGGTGAGTTTACATTTTATTGTAATCTCTAAAAATTCTAAAAAAACAAAACAAAAACAAAAACCCAAATGTTTGCATCAGTAAGTACACAGAAGTTCATTGTTGTTCTCTTCTCTCCCCTTTTACAGCCTTTGTTCAGGAGCTGCAAAAGAGAAGCACATAGTTCTGCCGAGTGTCAGGTGTAACGGAGGCATGTGATAGATGGAGGTGGTGAAGTCCTCATGGGGACCTCTCCTCCACTGCGCCCTCCCATGTAGCCCAGGGAATTGTCTTTTTTTTTTTTTTTTTTCTCCTACACATTTTCTCTTTCTCTCTGACACAAACACATGTAAGCATACTTGCTTATGTGTACATCATGCCTATTCACCTTATGTAAATGGTAACCCAGGGAACCTCCTCACGTCGCCATCCGGCACTTTTGATCGTCACTCACTTATATTGCGGTGGTGATCCCTTCTTTCCCATCTCTCCCCTGTTCATTCATCCCGTCCCCTGGTGTCCTTCATGTGTTCTGTTCATCTGAACCAATTCAGAGCACATAGCTACAGCCACGGTTGCTCTTCTGATTCGTCATCATGTACACTCATCATAACCCTCTTCTCTGCAGAAATCCTGCTACTTGTGTCTTCTCCCTTCTGCTATCAAACGCATAATTTACTGATAGAGCAGTCTTCAGTATTCAGGGACAAATGTATTAGTCACATTTTTACTGTAATTACGAGATGCTGGCATGCTGGGATCCTTTTCTCTCTTTCTCAGTTGACAAACAGTTGTTCAACCTCAACCATTGCTACAGATAGTTCAGTTCAGACATCTGTTAGTAGGTCTCTAATGAAAAACAGTAACAATCGGGGTTGGACCAGAGACCCCAACTCTCTGACTACTACAATGTCTCTCCCTCAAGTAGACTTTCAGCTCCCAGCAAAGGCTTTGAACGAAACAGCACAACACAAGCCTTCACTGCTGTAAGATTGAGACGCTGGAGGAAGAGGAGACAAGCAAAGGGAATCTGATGGACAACCTGAGTGCTGTGAAAGGGGAGTGTGTTGTAGTTTTATGATGTGTGAGAAATTTATTCTCTTTGCATTGCACTTGTTCCAGAGGAAGTGTGTCTGTGTGCCACACTGCCTTGACAGACTATTCCCTCTCACTCAAAATGAGATATTTGTTGGCCAGTGCGGTGTCCTACACTGTGCTTTTGCTAGTTATTTTCTTCCTTCTAGCTATGTTTTCTAACTTTGAAACATGAAAATGGCCATGATGAGGTCAAGTAATTTGGCCATGACCAACTGCCTTGAGAATAAATATATAAATATATATATATATGGAAAATATATATTTGTTTTGAGGGAAAATGTTAGCAAAAATGAAATGGTGTTTCTATTTTAATTGAAATGACTGGTGAATGGGGATTTTGTTTTCCTTTTTTCAATGATTGTTTTCTTATGAAATGTTATTTTGGGTTTACTGTTTCTTTTTTCTAATAGAGTCTAGGCTTTTTACACTGAAATATTAAGAAAACAGCTTAGAGACACTGGATTAGAAATGCCTTTATAGTCGAATACAGCTGCTTCTTGAAATGCACTGCTTTGTCTCGAGTGGTCTTTTGCATCCTGTTACAGTTAAAGAATTGTTGGGCTTCCTTAGACTGAAATTTACAAGCATCTGTTGAGTAGATACATTCAGATTAGAGGCAAACATAGACATGATGTTGAATAAAATAAAAATAGAATGAATGAAAACATGTTTCTTTAAAGATCTTTGCCCCTAAGATGACAATTTCGAGCTATGTGATTCATGAAAAACTATTATCTTCAAGTTAATAAAGAAGTGCAGACTATCTTTACTATCTAGTTAAAATGAGATAATTTTAAGGCGTTATTTGTTTGCTTGTATTTATTTTAAAAATTGTAATTTCTCAGTGGCTAAAAAATTCGATTATAGCTTTAAAATGTTATGGATGGATATTAGAAAAACATAGATTACTAATTTGTTTGTAATTTTTATAGAGAATAATACAAAAATTAAGATTTGAAACAGAAACAAGTTTTTTTTTTATTTTTTATTTTTGCTTGAATTGAAAACGGTTTTGGTTGCCTAAACCCATCCTGAGCACAGGACCAGAGCCAGTGTCCTTCCAGACCTCTCTGCATGCTTCCGGATTGGGAAGGCTCTGAGCAGGTTCCGCCGCCATTGCGGATTTTGGACAGAAGATCAGCCGCAGCCACTGCTATCCATCGATGCAGTGCAAGAAAGCACACATAGAAGCGGGACGTATTTAACAGCTATACTGATAAAGAGATTTCGGAAACACGATTGACAACGCTGAAATTTACATTCATCGTATTTTTTTTGTTCTTACTGACTTGCTCCGACCTACACTTACAGTGAGGAGGTCGTAGCTAGCGCGGCGCTACTGCCTAGCTAGCTAGCTGCATAGCTAGAATATCAGGACTCCGGAGAAGCTCAAGGAAACCACCATGGCTCAAATCCTACCTATCCGCTTCCAGGAGCACCTGCAGGTATGTGTGCACACGTGATAGCTTTAAAAATACCAGCATTTACGACATTTGTGCATTTTCCCCGCGTAGCCATCGTTTGACAGCTTGCTAGTTGAGCTAACGTTAAACGTCAATATCATCAGCAAATGAATGACCTCCCCTCCCCCGTTTAGCCAGCAGCTAACAACTAGCTTGCCAGGCTAGCATCTCTCATTCATCGCACTGATGCTGTTGCCTAGCACAGTTAACGTTAGCCGACGTTAGCTGTCAGTGACGACCATGGGGAGAAACTAGTTAACGAGAATATTAAACGTTTGCTGACCTTCAGGGACTATTTCTCTTTTTATTGACATATACATGGCTACATTTAGGTTAGCTTATATTCATTACATCAGCCATCTCACCCTAACGTTAAGCGTTAACCGTTAATGTTACGTTACAGGCTGAGTCGTGAGTAATGATGGAGTGACGTCTTGTAACGGTAATCGTAGCTAAGCAAGACATTCGGTCGTCGAGTTGGCTAACTTAAAGGTTCATCGCAACGATGACTGTTTTATTGTTTATAAAACATGGACCTTCTAACAGTGAAGTCGCCGTAAAATAACGTTATTTAAGCTAGCTAGTAGCTGTTTAACCGTAGCAAGATGCAGCCTTACTGGACCTTGTGCCATCCCGCGTCACACAATAAGGTTATGTCACGACAGGGCATTATTGCAATTGATGCGAGACTAAAAGTTATTCTATGGCTGTTTTTTACATTGAAATGCCATCTCCTTGTTCGTCTTTTCTGGGTGAGACAGGTAGTCTACTCATTCTGTCAAAAATGACTGATGACAATATATATATTTTTTAGTTTGATTCAAAGGTTCCATCTTTTTTAACCGAAATTCTCAGTTTAGTCAAATTATATCTCAGCTGGTACATATTTGCTTCTAACTATGAGGATTATTCGATGGTTTTGTTTACACTAACCTGAAATAACCTTAAACCGTAGATTCAAGACTGAATCCAACTAAAGGCAGTTTTCCCCACTACAACCGTGCACTTTGGATGACCTTGTAGTTGCGAGTTTATTGAGGATAACTTGCTAAAACTAATGGAGTCTGATGCAGCAGACATGCAAGATATCTTACTATGTACTGTATAAGTAATAATAGTAATAAAAAATACGTAAATTCAGTTTTTGCTGAAGTGGTTTCAGAGAGATGTTGTTCACTTATATTGCATAATGTAAAGATATGTTTATATTATTTAGTATAACCTAGTTTATTTAGATCAAAGAAACAAAAAGTATACAAACACATGTCTGTCTATATTGTAATACAAATATTACTTTTAGCTAGATGTACCTTTATAATCTAGTCACATACCTTACAGCAAAGAGTGTTACTCTTGAAGGATGGTGTAAGACTTCAATTGCACATTAATTAAAACAACAGAGCCACCATGCTTCTCACAGAATCACAGTGTTCTGTTGGGAGAACTCATGACCACCAAACCAATAACAACAATAGGTTTGACATTAATTGCATTTTTAAATTAAGAACATATAAGCATAAGGAAAAGAGGGCTGAAGAACATGGTGCTGACTTGTTCTTGTCTAGCTTTAACACAAATTTAGCTTCTTGTATTTTTAGGATCTATTACTGCACTAAGGATGCCAGAAATTTGAACAAAAAAAATGAAATTGTGATTCATTGGTACACTTAAGTGTATCATCCAAAGTACTGTATTGCGATTATGAAGACAAATACTGCCATTCTGATATGAGTCATGATCTTGTATTTTTCACTATAAATTTTAAATTTCACAGAAAAAATAAAACAAAAAATAAAGAAGAAGTTAAATTTTAGGTGGGGTCAGTATAATCAAGCATCCACAAAAGACAGAAGTCTTGTGCTTTATTGTATATTAACATTTTTTGCTGTAAATAATGAAGCCATGGGCTGCCTCTAAATTTGTTTATGCATTAATATTTCAGCTCCAGAATCTGGGAATCAACCCAGCCAACATTGGATTCAGCACTCTAACCATGGAGTCTGACAAGTTCATCTGCATAAGAGAGAAAGTGGGTGAGCAGGCACAGGTTGTTATCATTGATATGGCCGACCCCAACAATCCCATCCGCAGGCCCATCTCTGCAGACAGCGCTATCATGAACCCTGCAAGCAAAGTTATTGCCCTTAAAGGTAAGCTGTAGTTTAAAAGCATATTTAGTGCTGTTAGCACATAACTATATGTGCCAATAGAGTGAAGAGTGCTAGGGCTCTGGAGGCACTTACACTGAAAAGTAAATAAGTTTTTACAGGTCACACACCATAGTATGGTGCTTTTTTAATTTAACGGTTCATTTGTGTAAATTTTGTTTGTGCTGTCAGTCAGTTATGTAGCCGTCACAGTCTGCTTTCCATTTTGATGTCCATATTAAGATCACCCCATTTCTGTTTGTCAAAAAAGCTTCGGTAAAGTTAAATATAGTTTGACAAATTTGAATATACAAAACATTTCTATTAGGAAAGTATTCATTGTACCACAGTAGTTTTAAAATGTCATGCTGTCATGAATGCTTTGTCTATTTTGCTTGTTTTTGCTCTTTTTTCATTTCCTACTGCTTTCTTATGTTTGCAGACGGTGAGTTGAATTTTACATATCAAGAGTTGTCATAGTGTAATTTTGTTTGCACTGTCTTGAAATGTTTGCACAGTACTGATATTGTTTTAATGAATGCTTGACTTTATGAAACACAAGCAGAGCATAGCAAAATTAAGAGGGAACTTAAAGGACTATTTTGCTTTTTTCTTTGTTTTTGTGTGTGTTTGTCCCATTAGCTATACTGTACATATATTTTATATTACAGTCAACCATTTTCTGGAATATCCTGAACTTCACATTTGTAACTGCAATTTTGCATTCTGTTAACTTCAGTCAAGTTTTTAAAAATAAGCAAAAAGAGCCAGCTTTAGACAGGTATTAAGTTACAATGAACACCCTGCCTTCATGTGTTTTGTTAACTAACATTATTGTTTTGTGTCAGTCACAGAATGTAAGTCTGTGGTTGGAACTAGATGAATGATTGCATGGACTTGGTCCTGAAAAATTCCCTACTTTGGTTAAAAAATTGCAAACTTAAAGGTAAAAATAGGCATTTTAAAAAGGATATTAATACATTACTCTCCTCAATTTTAATAAAATCAGTCTGCATTCAGTGAAATGGTTCTTGCTTCCATTTAAAGCTGTTGTTCACAACTTAAAAAGCATCCACATATCAGAATAAACAACTTTGCCAGAAAAATGTTAAATGAAGAAACATTTTATGATTGAATTCAAAAACTAGATGATCAACTAACCATGGCAATAACAGATATTTAGTTGAATATTTAGAAATGTTGCCAAGTAAAATGTGCTTTGGAGATGGTTGGTGGTAACATATAGTGTATATGTATAAAAGGCTTGGGCGTAATCTGTTTTTTCAAGTTTTTTTATTTCTATATTTTTACATAGAATTTGCCTCTAATAATATCTTTAATAATATAAAGATGACGTCACGATTTTTACCCTCATTCATAGACAGAGAGCAAGAGCAAACACCAGAAAATCCCAATTAAAAAATAATATTGTTATTCACTATTGTTTATATATTTTTTCATGTCTTTGCCATATTTTACTGATAGAAATTGAAATTGTAGCGAAAGATGTAATTTTTATACAACCCCATTCAGTCTGTATGACTATTAACAGACCGTTTTCTTTATTTTGCTGTGAAATACATACGTCACACAAAATAGATTGGCCAGCCCTCAAATATAGATGATGCGCTGCTGCAGCTATGCATGAGCTGTGGCTGAGTCGCGCATGTCATGCGGCTCTGTGGCTGCTGTGATCTGTTAAAATGGGTGCAAAAATGAAAATCAAGACATTTCGCCATACACATGCAGTAGCACGACCAATATCTCCATAGCTTCCTGGCATCTTGCCAGGAATGATTTACAGACTTTAAGTGTAGGTCAGCTTTTTGAGAATAATGAAGATCATGGATTAACATGTGACACCAGTCTCATAGATCAAATAAACGTACTACTGATGGCATAGGTACATTCTTTATCAACAAGCCTCAAGACTCTGTAAAAATCAAAGCATTTTAACAATCAAGCATCATTTTTATCTAGTAATTACTGCAGTTGCTTGCAGGTTTCAATAATGTTGTACAATTTTACAATTCCTGAGTAACATTCTGCAAAGGAGAGCATGTGAAAATGGCTTAAAAGATTCATTCCTCTTGTATTGATTTCTGTTTTAATTTCAGCTAAAATAGAGAAGATGATTTAAGGAAAAAATCTGTAATATAGCAGTTATTTTTTTATATCAATTTGCTGTATACGTGCTCTAGACATATTACTGATTTTTACTTACTCCTGAATGATATATAGACAGTGTATTTTTTCACTGTACTAATCAAATTATCACTGAAATATTTGTTTAGAAATTATACATCACCTCACAAATTTTTATTGCGAAGCGTCATCATTCCCTTGCTGTAATGACAGTTAATTATAGAGATAAGTTTGATTGGGACTTAGTTGAGAAAAGAGAAATGACAACATGGGTGTGAGTGCATCTGTCCAGCATCTCTTCCCATCATCACATGTGTGTGCTTTGTGGCCTTTTTTTTGCTAATCTGCATTCAGACCCAACCCAAATTCCGACATCCCTCATTTTAGGACTGTTTTGATATAAATCCCTTTGGATCTATAGTAACAGGCAATGGGTTTAATTTTTCCTTAATTGATCTGGTTTTTGTTTGAAAAGATCAGTAGGTTATTGAATAACTGCACCAAAACACAGAGACACAGAGAAAATAATTGCTAATTTAGTAATAAAGCACAGAAAAAGAAGAAGTAGTAGAAGTAGTAATGGTAGTGATATCTTAAAGCAAGTGTTTAAGGGGTTCTATTGAAGTGGGTGTCTTTTTACAAGTATAGTTTAGACAGCAAAACTGGATCATGAAAGTCCATTTAAATTGATAGATCTCCAATTAAAAAAGGCTAATCAGACACTAAAACACGGCACAGCTTTTTTAAGTAAACAAAAAAAATTATAACTTTAGAAAATTATCACAGTGACGCATTTTATTATCCATTGTGATGATTGCAAGGTCAACACCAGCTACTACCTTCATTTGAATCTTAATCTGGAATCTGCACTTGCACATATTTTGTATTGTATCAAAAAAATGTAGCCACATTCAACTTTTCTGTCATCCTCCTTTGCTGTGCCAACAAAGCATTAAAATAAATGAGAGGGCTGTATTTTTATCATTTTTTATTTTATTTTTTTAGCACAGTCTAATCTGTATTAACTCACTCAGTTCAACTCAGTTCAAATGAGTTGGTTTCTCATTAACAGTTTACTGATCAGATCTAACTGAATGCAGATCCACCTAAGTGGTAGTCCTCTTGTTGGTCCTGCCTCTTGTTTTGACACTGGTACTGGCTCTTTGTATGGTCCTTTGGTGTAACTTTAACTAATCCCCGACTACAAACATTTCTCCAGCATTTGAAGTTTGGTATGCCCAAATGGAATGTTTACTCCCGAAGTCTGCTGTGGGTTGTGTGTGGTAGCTTTAGTCGCTAAATTGGTTTTCAAAACTTTTTTTTTTTACTATTATAATTGTTGATAGATTGCTTTGGGGTCAAAACATCCATCTGTGTCACTGTATGTTAACTTTATTGCTCTTAATTTTTACAGCGGCAAAGACCCTGCAGATCTTTAACATTGAGATGAAAAGCAAAATGAAGGCTCACACGATGACAGATGATGTGACCTTCTGGAAGTGGATCTCCCTCAACACTGTTGCCCTGGTCACAGACAACGCAGTCTACCATTGGAGCATGGAGGGCGACTCTCAGCCAATCAAAGTCTTCGACCGTCACTCAAGCCTGGCAGGCTGCCAGATCATCAACTACCGCACTGACGCTAAACAGAAGTGGTTGCTGCTCATCGGCATTTCGGCACAGGTAAAAAAAAAAATGTGTGGCTGAAGATCTATTTAAACCGAAAAACAAAAATAATCTTAATGGGACTATAAACATGAGATGACTTTGCTCAGACTACCTTGTGGGCTTTTTCTCCTCCTTAGCAAAATCGTGTTGTCGGAGCCATGCAGCTATACTCAGTCGACAGGAAGGTGTCTCAACCCATTGAGGGTCATGCTGCTGGCTTCGCACAGTTCAAGATGGAGGGCAACACTGAAGAATCAACTCTGTTCTGCTTTGCTGTGCGAGGACAGGCAGGAGGAAAAGTAAGGCTGATAGCTGGAAAATAAAGAGATCAGGGTTGGTTCACCCGAAAGTGAAAATCAATACACAAGTGTTTGGCAGCATGCTGAATCTAAATCAAATTTGCTGTGTTGAAAAAAATTGTGATTTCATTTTAAACTGAATTTGTCTTGTCTTTTGTGTCATGTTTGTTGTTTTTTTTTTTTGTTTTGTTTCTTATTTATGCCTCTAGCTGCATATCATTGAAGTGGGAACTCCACCGACTGGGAACCAGCCATTTCCAAAGAAAGCTGTGGATGTTTTCTTTCCTCCAGAAGCCCAGAATGACTTCCCTGTGGCCATGCAGGTACAAAAACTATTTAGGAGGATACACGTTGAGTCTTTAATTCGCATCTCTTTGTCTTTGTTCTGTAAACAAGACAACCCTCTCCTCTGGTGGAAAACATTACTCTCCACTCACTGTCATCAGTGCCTTAAGGATTTTCTTTTAGGGGGAAAATATCAAATCATGACTTGAGATGGATATCATGAAGCTAGTACAATATGTCAGTGTGTTTAAGCTGCACTATTTGAAGAAGCCATTCTGAACTAACCCTTAGGGTGTGATTTCACAGGGATTTGGCAATACTTAATTAGCTTTAAGATAATATATATTTTTTTATTATTCATCATTAATGCTTTCTAACCAGATTTCTCTTTCTGTACATCTAGATCAGTTCTAAGCAAGATGTAGTCTTTCTCATCACCAAATATGGCTACATCCACCTGTATGACCTGGAGACTGGAACTTGTATCTACATGAACAGAATCAGCGGGGAGACCATTTTTGTCACTGCCCCCCATGAACCGACTGCTGGAATCATTGGTGTGAACAGGAAAGGACAGGTACTCAAAAATACACACTCTGGCCCTCCATCTCTATAACAGAGTGAAATTAGTATTGAGATTCAGCAAACAGTCTTGAAGTCACAACAGCACTCATAACATAAATGCATGTTCATGTTAGGGTTATACTAGATCATTCACCGCCCTTAACTGCATGTTAGTTGGTAGAAACATTGAAAAAATGCCTAAATGATTTATTGCATATTTGACAAATAATATTTGTTGCAATGTAGGGCTCTCAGTTAGAATTTTTAAGCAGTAATTTTTGACAGATGCTAGGAAATAATGCCCTTCAAGATATAACGGTTAGAAGAAATAAGGTGTAATGCTGAGGAATTTTTTTTCAGGATCTACAAAGTGTTGAATCAAAGAATATAGCCCGCAATAATGATAATCGGTCAATAATTGTCTTTGGAATAGCCATGCTCATAGTTTTTCCTCTGTTTTTTGTTGTTTTGTAAACTTTAGAACCTTATTCTAATGATTTATGAGGCATGGTCTAAGTCTTGTAAGGCATTAGTGCAATATGGGCGTGCCAAGCTTAATTTTGCTAGTTTAACCATGGATAATCTGGGCACAAAGTAAGGTGTGGATTAGCGCGAGGGGTTGTATTTAGACACTCAATCACTTACAGGTGTGTTTTGGTTGTGACATCAGTGAACCCAATGAGAATGCCATATTCCTTTTAAAAGCTAGGTGCACTAGGACCTGGCATGTTGCAATTTCAAAGGCAGAATTAGGTAATGTAAGTGGTAGAGGTGAGCGGTTGTGGACCTGTGTGTTTGTGCATCTTACTACCTGAAAAATGGGCCCTTTAAATAGCAGAAAAACACTGGAGCATGACTGTAGACTAGCTTTTTGTTGGCCTATAATACAGATGCTTTGTGCTGCTCCAAGATGGCAGTGCACAATCAGTGTGCTAGACCACACCTCATTTTAAGACCAACTCATCCAGCGCACAGTGCGGGGCAACCACACTTGCAGCTTACACAACGTGGGCACAGGGTGTGAAAATTACAACTGTTTTGGTCTGAAACTAGCAATGGCACTTGCACCTCGCACCACTTTGCATCAAGCAAAAGATTGGACCTAGAGTGTTAATTTCTAAATATGTGCTTGTTTTAGACTGGGTCACTATTCTGAACTGCCTACTACCAACTACTGATGAGCATAATATCATAATAACAACTACACACCCCATACTGCTTTTCCTAGTAATATGCTGTATGGAACAACTATAATAGGTCAGGTTTCTCAGTTTTTGCAAAGCAGAAAAATAACTATGACTTGTAAGATGGCAGACTAATGCCACAGTCTAGCATCCCTTTATGCACTGAAAACAGTGTCAAATGTATATTTTAATAATTTTCTTAAAGATTGCCATTTATATAAGAGATAGTGCTAGCTACCCCACAGACTTTGAAAACATTGGAACCGACAATATTTGAAATATACATAAAAGATAAAAAATTAATGATGATAAAACTTTCCATTGGCTTGATTAATTGTCGGGACTGTCCAGTGCTTAGCTTTTAGGGACACAGATGCAAATTAGACCGATCCATAGCAAATAATCTATTTCTGACTCAAGAAGACATCCAGGTAGTTTTGACAAACTGCAGAGTCTTTTTTTATTTGCATACTACATACTAAATTTGGTCAAAAACAAAAAAACATACTACTTTACATCAAGTATGTATTCATACAAAATAGACTGTTATTGCTGTCATTTAATAATGTTGATTCACTTTCTCTTCGGTATGTCAGCCCTATTGTAAATCAGGGTGGTGCCTTGGGTGTTGTGTTGTGACCTTGACTGAGGAAATCTCTGAAAATAACAGACTGTAGCAGCATCTTCTGTGTCAGGCAGCATGTGACACGCACAGCAGGAGGGCTAATCTTGGCCAGAGAGACTACACAATCTAATCCTGTTATTGCTCCTGGCTCTCACCTGCAGGTCTAACATATAAAATGTAACACTGCACAGTACAGTTGGCTGTGATCTACAGAGTTATTTCAGAATGTGATAAATACAGGTTTTAAGATTATTTTTAGATTTTTGGAGATTTAAACTAGGAACAAACCAATTTTTCAATGTCTGTGTGCACAACACACAAGGAGTTACAGTAGGTATTCTCAGCTAAGTGTGACTCCTTTGGGATATTTATATCACTATATATGTTTATTTGCGGTGAGTTATTTCTTTCTTTCTTTATGGACTACAGAGTAAAATACAAAAAAATATAACCACACTGTACTCTCCCTACGACTAAATCCCTTCAACTGCACCTTCTGTTGTATACAGATAATAAAGCATGCAAATGTGCCTTTCCAGGTGCTGTCAGTGTGCGTGGAGGAGGAAAACATCATTCCCTACATCACCAATGTTCTCCAGAACCCAGACCTGGCTCTTCGCATGGCTGTCCGCAACAACCTAGCCGGCGCTGAAGAGCTGTTTGCGCGGAAATTTAACACCCTCTTCGCAGCAGGGAATTACTCAGAAGCTGCCAAGGTGGCTGCCAACGCACCTAAGGTACTGCCAGTGTGCCACAGTGCCCTCACAGTGGGGTCAGACGTTACATCGCTAACAGTTCAACTAATACAAGCTCAGACTGTTAAGACTAAGCAGATTTATGTAGCTTAGTGTGATAATAAGCACCCAAAGGTACATTTAAAAAAAATTTTTGATTTGTTAAACCAAAAATAGGTTTAAAATATAATAGTTAGATTGACTATCTGCAATAGTCAGAGTGGTTTGTAAAAGGACATTTTAAATCTGAGTTTACGAAAGTTACTATTTTTCACCTAATGTAACTTTACACCATTATTCCTTTATGCAATTCTCAAAGGTTACTTTCCTCAAATCAGATCTACCCACTGTCACTTGATGACTTTGTCAATCTATCCATCTTTCTTCACCAGGGTATCTTGCGGACCCCAGACACCATCCGTCGGTTTCAGAGCGTTCCAGCCCAACCAGGCCAGACATCTCCTTTGCTCCAGTACTTTGGCATCTTGCTGGACCAAGGCCAACTTAATAAGTTTGAGTCACTAGAGCTCTGCAGGCCTGTTCTTCAGCAAGGCCGCAAGCAGCTGCTTGAAAAATGGTTGAAAGAGGACAAGGTGTGTATCCAGCTTTTAGTTTAATACTGGACAATTTTTATCATA
This sequence comes from Ctenochaetus hawaiiensis, assembly GCA_029783645.1. Classification (NCBI taxonomy): domain Eukaryota; kingdom Metazoa; phylum Chordata; class Actinopteri; order Acanthuriformes; family Acanthuridae; genus Ctenochaetus; species Ctenochaetus hawaiiensis. The sequence goes on from JAPZDY010000024.1 coordinate 8,054,593, forward strand.
TCTTAGGAAGAATTATTTTCACCAATCATTTTATGTAATAAAAGCATTACAAAAACACTTTTCTCTTGCAAAAATAGTCACCATATTCAGTTGGTCAGCTCTTACACTTCTACAAATACCACTACACTGCTGGTTTCAGATATGCGTGATCTTGAACATGATGTTTTTTAAGCATGGACTAATAAATTGTAGATAAAAGCATTTTTGTACAATAGAATGGATCAGTTTGAAAGCCCTTGTAGCTTTTTCACCCAATGCTACCCATTTCAGAGTCAATAAGTTTCTGTTTTTTCGAAAGCAACCTGAGTGCTCAGGCTTGGATATTACACTTAAAAGCCAGTTTGGTCAGTTTGCCCCTCTATACCCTAGATTGGTTTTCAGTGGCCCTTTGTGTGTGTTTACAGCTGGAGTGCTCTGAGGAGCTTGGAGACTTGGTGAAGTCTGTAGATCCTACACTTGCCCTCAGTGTCTATCTCAGAGCCAACGTCCCTAATAAAGTCATTCAGTGCTTTGCAGAGACTGGACAGTTCCAAAAAATTGTCCTCTATGCTAAGAAGGTATGTAATGTTGTAACTTGTGTTCCACTAATAACATTTGTGTGTTTAATTTTTGAATGGATATTATGTTGAAAGATTTGTTATCCTTGTAGGTGGGCTACACTCCAGATTGGATCTTCTTGCTGAGGAACGTAATGCGGATCAGTCCAGAGCAAGGTCTTCAGTTCTCTCAGATGCTGGTTCAGGATGAAGAGCCTCTTGCTGACATTACACAGGTCTAAATATACTTCATATAGTCATATGGTCATATTAGCATAATT
>JAPZDY010000024.1:8063608-8082661 GCA_029783645.1 Ctenochaetus hawaiiensis
GAGAAAAATTTATTACCTTTATTTGCCAAACTTACAATGCCAAGTTGGTGGATTTTATTTCTTTGAAACAATTTAGTTTGTCAAATTAGCTTTCTATTAAATTTTTGTTTTTCCTTGTGACTGACAACATCTTGGTGCTTGTTGGGGCAAACCCCAACAGTTGCTCACTTAAGACAGATTACAGAAACAGACTTTGTGACAACGGTGTGATAGAGACAAATCAAGTCTTAACATTATGTATAAAACACTGAACATTTTTAATGGATCATCTTTAGGTGTTCAAACTTACTAAAGGCCCTATTTTGGATAAATATAAACATCTAACAGTAAACATCTTTGATTCATTTGTTACACTGTTATAAGCAACAAGTGACAGATTTACAGTACCACAGTAATCTCAAGTCTGCATTTGTTTCAAAAGTGGCATTATTACCCGCATCTGTCTCTCAGAATTTTTGTGTTTGTGTTGAGTTGTCTGTTTGCTCTTTTCTCTCTGTCAGTTTCTATTTTGGGACACTTCCATTTGTTTTTTTTTCCTCCTTAAGTTGCCTCTCTGAATTTCCTTTCCAGGTTGATGCGATAAAGGAAAAGGTGAAAGTCGAATCCATTTTCTAATCATTCTTTTTGACCCCTCCCCCTGTCCCGTAGCCTGTAGTTTGGAGGAGTAAACTTAGCAGAAACTGCATGACCCCTGTCCTCCCCCATGTCACTCTGCTGCTTCTGATTGTAAACTCTACACTTCCACTAGACCACCTACCAACCCCCAAGACTCCAGAGTGGGGCTCTTCACATCCATCCTTTGTGGCTCTGCTAGGTTTGCTGGTGTCTGTGACAGCTCTGTGTAAATACTACTTTGAATTTACAGGGTTACAGTTAAGAATGTCAACCTCAGACTTTTCATCTTCTGTCTATGATGCTATTGCAAATTTCTCTTGTTCCAAGCCTTACTTAAATCTGCAATGGCGAACGTTTTTATCATCTGGAAACAAACCGTAAATGCACCCCTGATGTGTTACTGTCTTTTTAAGGTGATATATCAAACTTAAACTCTTTTGCCTGAAAAATGTAGTCCATGAGAGCAGTGAGATTGAACTTAGGCACCAAGTTGAAAGATGATATAAGCTTCACAGAGACCGGTGATATTTCTTTTAAATCTGTCGGTACAAGTGTCCCCTCTGTCAAATCAAATGTGCCCCATGCTTCTATAACACACTGAGCCACTTACTCAAGCCAGTATGCCCATCAGATCTCCATAGGTGTGTGTGTGAAGAGTGCCACTCTGGATGACTGCCTCACCTGCTGTGGTCAGGTCCTTTTCTCAGACTTGTAGATCAGTTCAAATGTAAATCTGTTTTAACACCACTCAGCTGCAGTCTGCTGCTAGATATCATCTTGACTGAATGATTCTTGATTATATCTTCATGCTGACAGGAGGCATAAACAATTTTATTTGGACATCAGTGCGATAGCATAGACTGCAGCTAAGTGTAAAACTTAATTCAGTAATAGAAAAGTAAGTGAGGCATAATTTTAACGAAGTGACCATTCTTTCAGACATTCTTCAGGCAATTTAAGAGGGGGCTGTTTTTTTACAGTTTATGTATTAACTACTATTTACTGTAAAGTGTGGTCTCTTCAAGCAACAAACTGGAATTTTTGAGTGCAAATAAACTGTAGTTTGGGTGTGTACTCTGAGGAAAACTACATATAGAACAACAAGCATGCGTTTCCCCTTCCCTTGGTAGCGTCAGCAGCACTCAGGCCAGGCTAGAAGACATCGTTGTTGGCTGTGCCTGCTTCTGGATACGTTGAACTGGCTGTACAAAACCATTCCTTCCACCCTCTTTCACACTCCCTCCACTATGCTCTTTGCTTCTGTCTTTCTTTCTAATGCACTCTTCAAGAAGAAAATAACTAAACTGCTGCTTCAGCATGTGTCTCAAACCTTCTCTTCTGAAACAAAACAAGCCTGTTTTTTCTTGGAACAGCCTGCTTATCCAGACTGACTGACTGTAGTAGTAAACCAGACAGTATGTAGAGAACTGAACCCAAAACCACAGTAAGAGGAAAGCTATCCTGTTACATCATTTAGTGTTCCCCTTCACTGCATTTCATCAGTATTCAAGACGCAAACTGCTGTAGCTGAGCATATCTGAAGCCTTTTCCTTGCTGCTTAATTCTTTGAATTGTTTTTCATGCTCTATCTTTTGTCCTGTCCCTGTCATTGTCTGCCTCTGGGCTGCTTAGCAAATACTAAAGCCTGAAAAAAACAGGTAGTTTAAGCAAACTGATTCTTAAGGCTGCAATATGCTTCTCTGTGCCCTGTAGTTGTGAGAACACAGGCAATGACTAAGGACATGTGAAAGACAGAGGGTTTGCCTCTGAAAACTTTAAACTTGCAAACACACTGACACAACGTTCTATGGTTTCCAGTCAGTAACAATTATAAGTAATAGAACTAGCAAATAAAACCTGCAAGTATTTAAATACTTTCCACTACAAGTAAAACACTCATGCAACTATTGACTAGATCAACAACAAAAAATTCAGCCTTCAGTTTCCCTGCAAGATTGAAACCCTAACAATGACTACCAAAAGCTATAAAAGTCTTCATGGATTAGTAGTTCTATGTCTGTACCATGATATTTTAAGGATGAAAGTAAATTAAGTGTGCATATATGTTGATGGAAGGTGCACACAAGTTTATAGACAAAATATCATATACACAGGCAAATGAAAAATATAAGCCTCAGGTTTTACTTAACAGTACCTTCATACTTTGGTGTTTAAGCACCAAGGCATTTTTAGGGCTCAGTCTTTCAGAACTTAAATGCACAAACTTCAGTGCAAAATCTTCCGAACAGTTTCATAATTTGGATGTAACGAATGGGTGAAAAACATGAATGTGGGTCTTATTTAGTCTATTTGTTTAGTTTTTATTGGTGAGGGGTTGGTTCTCTACATACTCCACATTTCCAACATGTTACAGCACATGATTTGGGTGGCTGGATGGTGGGACCATTATTGCCCAGTAGCTGTTTGTCTTTGTCTCCCCTCCTAATCCCTAATACTTTCCACAAAAGAAGTGGATGTCTATCTGATAGACTGTTGTAGCCAAGCTTAATAGAATAGCCAGTAGTTCTCGAGATGCAGTTACTCCTTCTGCCTTCTAGAGGGCCTCCAACATGTTAGCAAGGCCTGTTTTTTATTATAATCTGGACTGTATTGATCTTCGCCTGTCAGGAATGGTCCCATCCGTCAGCCAGTGAAAAAACCCAGAGGTCAGTTTTTACAAACCCGGCGTCTCAGCCCTCGCTCTTCAAGAGCCCTATCAACCACGGTGTTAACCACAGTCTGACACTGTCACTGTTGTTGTGTGTCCCACAGGTTGACAAACTCGAAGCCTCTGAATCTCTGAGGAAACAGGAGGAACAGGCAACTGAGTCTCAACCCATTGTTTACGGTAAAAAAAGATAATAGTGGTGTTCCTGTTATCTAGTCCTACAAGTTCTGATGACTTTTGAAAGAAATGGTCAGAAAATTTTCAAGGATATGACAGCAGCTATGTTCTTCTAACTACTTATTCTGATGTCCAGGCACAGCCCAGCTCATGCTCACTGCAGGGCCCAACGTGGCCGTGCCTCCTCAACAGCCCTATGGCTATGGCTACACAGCAGCACCAGGTTATGGCCAGCCACCACAGCCCAGCTTCGGTTATGGCATGTGAACACCCAAAAACTCCCAGCGCCCCCACCCCACCACCACTACAACTTGACCCAACACTCTCCTGTCATCTGTCCTTTTCTCTTTGTGTTCCTCACCAGCTTCCCATGGTCTTCTACTCACAACAGGGGCCACAAGCAAGCAACAACCCACTCTCATTTTGAGTATTATTTTTTTACAATGTCCTGTTACAAGAGAAACATTTAACCACACTGAAGGACTTTTATTTGTATTGTTTGAAAAGAAATTGGACCACGTGTTTGTTTTTCACATTCCATATTTATGACTACTTATTTAGATTTTTTTTTTTTGTTTATTTTATTGTCATGTTTTTTTTATTGGTTTATGGTTTGTGCAGAAGTGGACTTGCTAAAGCTCAGCAATGAACCTTTGAAGTAGGTGGAGGAGCATTGGATTTTGCACTCGTGAAGAAATTAATGTAGAGAAGCTCTTACTTTGGTGTACGTACTGAACATGTGAACAGCTTACATGGTCTTGTTTGTCTGTATAATGCATTTCATCATTGTATATTCTGAGGAAAAAAGGTTACATATAATATTTGAACATATATTGCCATTTAAATGGCTATAGCTAGCAACACTAAGTGATGATAGTATATTCTGCACAGGCGTGTAGCTTTATGGAGTTTTAAATGCATACAGACGTATGTCACTGTGTGAATGGGGGTGTGTTAGTGTGTGTGCGTGAGTGTGACCTTATGGTCTAAATAAGAATTTTACCCCCCTCCCTGTACTGGGCCATCCAGTCCACCCTCCCTAGATGTTAGCTCTCCTTCATTGGCTCCATGTATTTAGGTGACCTCTTGTGCCGTGTACAGTGCTTGTGTGAGACTGTATCTGTGTATGTGCAAGGACGGGACCACGGCTACCGAACCCCAGGGCCCTTAACCCTTAACCGTAATGTGTGTGTGTATTTACTCTGAACCTTCCTCGTATTGAGGTCCGTGTATGCCAGGTGTTGTGGTGTTTCCCTTGGTCACCATTACCTTTTTTGCGTGTACAGATGTGAACATGACGAATTGAAAACTTTTAGATGGAGACCCCACCCATCTGTCCTCCACCCACTCTCCTGTCCTGTTTCCTCCTTTATTAATGCTCAAAGGCAAGAAAAAAACAGGAGGAATGAGAAAACAGGCTGGTGGTTTCCTAATGACAGCTTGATTAAATCCATAAACACTCCTGTAGGTTGTGTGTTTAGATGGTTATGATGAAGAAATTAGGTTTCAGTACATCCAGTTCTTTGTCAAGAATGGTCTGAATAAGAGCCTGTATTTACCTTGATGTACTTAACTTCCTTACATGCTTTAAGCTGTGTGTGTAAAGTGTCATCCTAACCCTAACATAAGTTGAATTCCTTTTTGTTGTCATGCATATTAGTAATAAAGGGGATCTGTCATTGATAAGTGGAAGAACATGACTCAATTGAAAGGGAAATACTAGCCTAAATAAAAACTAAAAATTGTACCCAGTTTCCTGTGGAGTCTGTGTGTGAAAAAATATAGTAATGTCTCAGAAAGTTATTTTAGTTTGTTTCTTGTGTGTGAGTTTGTTGTAAGGTTTCACAAAGAGTACCATCATAAAATACTCAAGATACTTAAAAGGGCTCATACAAATGATTGAAAAATTATTAAACAATAATGAAAGTATGTTTAAATTGCATTTATACTTCAAACGAGTGAATCCTTAGTAAATTTTCAAATTTAAATTTGTGTGAATAATATTTTACCATTCTCTATATTGACGATTGCCTGTTGGAGACCATAGATATAATGAAATAGCTTTGAAAATAGCAATAAGTTACCGTATGGCGGCATGATTTCACTTTAAAAAGTTGAAATGGTCCTTTGGTAGAAGTGCCTGGAACCACAGAGAATTGGATAATTACTATATTGTTGGCTGGTCTGTTCGTTAATATTTCGTTGATGCGTTACAAAGATTTATAAAACGAGCTAGCCAAAGCTAACCTGAATGTTTAGCTAGCGTTAATACTGTAGCTCGCTAGGTTAACGTTTGCAATTTCCGTCCGTTAACTGTTGCTATGGGAACATATGGAGAGCTAAACGGCTAGCTAAGCTTAAGCCAACGTAAACTTTGCATTTCCTCTTTTGTGAAAATTATACCAAAATAACTTTTCACATGCACCTGCAAAATGTCGGAGAAATTTAAGATTATACATTAAAGTTCTATTTTTATATATAAAACGAGAAATACGAACATTGATAAGAGACATTACTTTTATTGACTTTAAAGGCGTAACGTTAGCTTAAAAAATCTTAAATGAGCCAATATACGTCAAGCTAACGCTGGTAACTTGTTATTCAACGCTATATGCTTTGCAATCAAAGTAGCTCATGCGGGGACATATCACTACAGTGCACTCCTACTAATATGAGATACACCGACTTCCTTCTTGCCAAATTGATTATGCTAGGTGACAACTCACCTAATAACTTCTTTTGGCTAAGTCAATGTATTTATTGACCCTTCGTGGCTGGGCGGGGCCGGTTGATCCACATGATGCGGAAACTTCAGTGTTTCACCTCCTCCACACAGTCTTGAATGAGTTGTCCTAAAGTGAAAAAGTGAGTCGCCATTATTTTGCATAAGACACGCAAACAGCTGTGAGGTGGTCAGAGACAAGAGGAGCTGGACATACAGAGGTATCTATCTGTTTTGCTTCTGCTAAAGACTGTTTATGTAGAATAAGCTGTGCATGCCTCACATTGTACATTTAGGTCTGCTACTTTAAGCTATTGACGATGGTAAATACAGAGTTTTGGCTTAACTTGAATGAAACAGGGATAAATATCTGTATGCCTGCAGTCTGATATCATGCCTTTTCCACACTATGTATCATCTATTCTGCAACGTTGTTCACATTTTCTAAACTCTCTCTGTTTACTGGGTCTTTGCTGTTGAAGATCACCACAGTTTTACACACCCTCAGCTGCAGAGGAGCCTCCCCCTGGTCTGCAATGACTATTGGACTCCCCCATAAATCATTAACCACATAATCCCCCTCTTCCATAACATCCTCAGATGGACAAACAGCAACAAATGAAAACAACAGCGAGGTCATTGTTCAAGCAGAAGGACTCTTTTTTATAAATAGGTGCCTAAAGGAAACGACAGATCATGTATGTCAATGGTAATTATATTACAAGTTAACTCAGCATGTCTTACATTTACAGACAAAATATACAAATATAGGCATAGACATAGAAGTTAACAAAATATCAGGTGAAAAATAGTATAAGAATATAAATGTGAGTAATGTACAGGGAGAGCTTGCACTGTTGTTATAAATTTATTGATGAATTTCTTTTCCACCCACTCTGGCTAGTGAGCAGCATATGGTTACAGCCTGGATTAAATCAGCGTTGGGGTAGAGAAGTTGACCATTAACCTCTCCAAGTGATTGCAAACACCTCTCCGCGTGTAAGCAGCTGTTTCTGCACAGTGGATCCTGAAGCAAAGTTCACTGTCGCAGGCAGCAGAAGTCTGTCAAACAGCAGGAGCTTGCACCCTCCTCTGGATTTGTCCTCTATTCTTCCAGTTTTTGCCGTTTTCATAGGACTAAATCTGCAGCCATGGCTAAACCAAGTTATGGATATTACAGAGGAACTATATTTTTGGCCATGTTTATTGGCTACACACTGTACTACTTCAACAGGAAGACTTTCTCCTTTGTGATGCCTTCAGTAATGCAAGAAATTAAGCTGGATAAGGATGACCTGGGTATGAGACATCTGTTTTTGTTTTGTTTTTTTTTGCTTTAATGTCATGTTTTGCAAGTTCTACATAAAAAGAAATGTAAATCACAGTTTCTAGTTTCTATCATGCATTACATGTCAGCCTCTTTACAGAGAACTTTATGTTAGCAAGATTTTAAGGTCTTAAATATCTTTAAGTTTTATCTGCCCTGTGTTCACTCCCCTTTTCTTATCCTTCTTTTGCTCAGGAATGATCACTAGCAGTCAGTCTTTGGCCTACGCTATCAGTAAGTTCATCAGCGGCGTGCTTTCAGACCAGATCAGTGCCCGCTGGCTCTTCTCAATTGGCCTGTGCATGGTAGGAGGCATCAATGTGGTCTTCTCCTGGTCCTCCACTGTCGCTGTCTTCTCTACCCTGTGGTTTCTTAACGGTCTGGGTCAGGGCCTTGGCTGGCCTCCCTGTGGCAGGGTGCTGCGCAAGGTATACGAGCCACAAGCCAGTACATCAATACTACAGGAATACACTGGTTACTATTCAAAAATGTCTCATATGTGGGCCTAGAAAGTAATTCTGCAGATAAAGCATCACCAATAACTTATTAATTACCTTTTGCATCTTGAATGTTAGGATTTAAGATGTAATGTTTGAAATGCATGGAAAAAGGATACCAGTGTTATAATGTAGGTACAGTGCAAATGTTTGAGGTCATTGATTTGCAACCTAAAACGTTGTGCAATACATGAATGAATGTTGAGTGACTGCCATTCCCTCGGTTCAATGCACTGCACTCATTCAATTATTTCTTCCCCACTTTGTACCACAAAAGATAATGATACTTTCTGTCAGCTCTGTCATAATTTCGTGTCATTTTCTCCCCTTCTCTGCCCCCAGTGGTTTGAGCCCTCTCAGTTCGGCACATGGTGGTCCGTTCTCTCCTGCAGCATGAATCTGGCAGGCAGCTTGGGCCCCATTATTGCCACTGTGCTGGCCCAGACTTACAGTTGGAGGACGATACTGTCGGTATCTGGGATGATCTGTGTCGTGTTCTCCTTTTTCTGTCTGCTGCTCATCAAGAATGAGCCCAAGGATGTGGGGCTGCCGAATATCGAAGCAGCAGCCAAGAAGAGCAAAAAAGGTGAGACCGAGGATTACTGGATGATAATGCTAAAGGTTAAAAAAAACATTTTCAGCCACAACCTTTTTTCTGACAGTGACTGGATCTGTATATTTGTGTTAACATGGGCGAGACACAGTTAAAGCATATCTGTGCTTTGTGCAGATTTGTATGCGTTTTAAAACCGCGTGTGCCTTCTGTGTTGTGGCTAAAGGTCGGTGGACTCTGCACCCGGTGTGCCCCTCACATGTCACTTGTGTGAGCTGTGTCTAGCTCATGTACAGGCAAAGTGAAAGTAGTATGTACAGTGAACAGATGGTGTTAAGGCAGAGATCCCTCCACACTTCACTTTAATCACATCCATTATGTCGTGTTGATTGTAATGTGTCAGATGCACGCAGAAACACCATATTGACTAACAATACTTTGTCTCTCTCCTGCCTCCTGCTCAGCATCCTCCAGTAATGAAAGCACCCTGTCCGAGTTCCTGCTGTCACCCTACCTGTGGCTGCTGTCTGTGTCCTACCTGGTTGTGTTCGGGGTGAAGACGGCCTGCACCGACTGGGGCCAGCTGTTCCTCATTCAGGACAAGGGCCAGTCCACGCTCATGGGTATGGAAATGGGGTAGAGGGCACACCTCCAGTTTTTGTTAAGAAATATGATGAGAGTTTACTTTTATTTGCTGTTTTTACTTGTGAGTCACTATGTTCTTCTTCATAGGCAGCTCATACATGAGTGCCCTGGAGGTCGGAGGCCTCATAGGCAGTCTCGCAGCAGGTTTTCTCTCTGACAAGGCTGTGGCCAAAGTGAGTGCACATATAGTACGCATATGATGAAATTTACTCTCACAACTTGGAAAAATCATCCTACCTCAACCAACACATTGATTTTTCCTGGATTACCTACCTCTCTCATATCTTTTGAAAATAACTTCTATGTTTTTATGCCTTTCTGCCTGCAACAGTCATGGCAGAGCCATTGTGTTTTTGGGTTGTCCATCTGTTTCATTCTCATGAACTCAATATTCAAAGAACACCTTCAGAAAATTTCTACAAATTAAGCACAAATGTCCACTTGGACTCAAGGGTGAACTAAATAGATTTTGGGGGCCAAAGGTCAAAGTTCAAGGTCACTGTGACGTCACTTTTGGCCATAACTCAAAAAATACAGTAAGATTAAGTCATTTTTCTGTTACTGATTAGCCCAGAAGAGCACTGGGCTGAGAAGAGTGACATGTTCACTGTGTCTCTGCACAGAAGGATCAATGTTAGAACCACCACAATAATGCACAACCTCTATGCACACAGCTTTCAAATTAAAATATATTTTCTGTACTCTTTGATCTGTTGGCAAGAATAGGAACAAATAATACAAAATTATCTTTACACATTTCCTTTATTTGTACAGCAAGGCATGAGAACCTATGGCAATCCTCGCCATTTCATCCTGATCTGCATGATGGCTGGAATGTTTGTGTCCATGTACCTGTTCAGAGTCACAGTTACTGCTGACAGCTCAAAGGTATCTGTTCTTATGCTGACCTCTTATGTGGCAAAAATGAATTATTGAGTCTTCCATACATCACACTGTGTGCCAGATGACTCATGGACGAATCCCTCATCTGTACTTTCAGGTGTGGATTCTCAGCCTGGGTGCTGCTTTTGGCTTCTCCTCTTATGGACCAATAGCATTGTTTGGAGTTATAGCCAATGAGAGCGCCCCATCCAACTACTGTGGGACCTCACATGCCATTGTTGCTTTGATGGCCAACTGTAAGTCAACTGGTTTTTACTTTGAGTCGCTACATTGCGCAATAACTAAATGGACACATGGAGCCTGTTCAAGCTGTTACTGACAGCTGTTTGCCCTCTTACTAATAATACAATTCTATACCGATAGTTTCTTAGTGATACTTTTTAATTGGTGTAGTCTTCATACTGTAAGATAAATAGCCCCACAGCTCTCCAAAGCACACTAATCTAACTGACTAATCCTAAGTGCAGTGAATTGAGACTCTCAAAACTTTAGTTTCTCTAATCCTTTGATGAACTCATCCATTTTGGTTCTCCTCAGTTGGTGGCTTCCTGTCTGGACTACCATTTAGCACCATCGCCAAGCACCATGGCTGGGAGATGGCCTTCTGGGTAGCAGAGATAACCTGCGGTGTCACCGCTGTTGGATTCTTCCTGCTGCGCAACATCCGAACCAAGATGGGTCATGTTTCCAAGAAGGAAGACTGAAACACCATTAAGCCTCATCCTCTGCTCCCAGAGGAAAACTGGATACTTTAAGTCATCATTGTACTTCATATTTTTCTTAGATTTTTTTTTATACCAAAGTATTTTCTGTCAGTCTAAGCCAGGACATGAACTTAAACTGCTGCTGTGAGAGGTTGAAAACTTGAAGCAAAGGCCTGTTTTCAAAGGTGTGTTTCTTTTTCATATAATAATAGTCTGTAACCTTATGTAAGCAATGACTCAACCTCAAATGTACAAGATTAAACACTAAGTATGTCAAATAATGAAAAGTGGGAAAAAAAACACAACTAGAGAAAGGTTTTCTCTCTGGCATTTGGAACAGTATTACAGTGGTACGAGCACAAAACTGGAACTTGGTTTGTAACTGGTACACAAAAACTGTTAAGAGCAATAACTTTTATAATATTTAGTCATTAATACAATTACAGAACTTACACAAAAAACTTCTCTTTTGTAGAAAGCATGTGGTCTCCTTAATAAGAACAATGGCTTGAATAAATGATACTTTGTTATTACTGTTTTTATGGTTTATGCTTTTTTTTCATAGTTTAAGCTCAGTATTCATCAAGCAGTTGAATCACTCATTCACTCATGCATATGTAGAAATGTATGAAACGTTTACACACAGTAAGTAGTTTAATCTTCACGTATTTACAAAACATGATGTATTTACAATGATTACTTAATGGAAAATAAACTAAATACAAACCAATGGAACTTTTAAGTCATATGAACGCATTGAAATAATAGCACATTGTATTTATTCCTCTCTGGCTCAAGATCCGGCTCCGAAGTTTCCTGCTTTCTCTGCGACTTCTAGTGCACTCTTAAGATTTTGGTCGAAGAGTTCACACCTGAAAATCAAATATTTACAGTGGCATCAGATAAAATGAGCAATTGGACTGTAAGTGTTAGACATTGGACGACTGACATATAATCTGAAGTGCACCAACTATCACCTCTACTTTTTTATCATCCTGATTGTGTCTATTACCTGATTGGCATTTCCAGAGAGTAGAATGGGTTCTTGAGGGCAAAATCTGAATAGATCTCATAAATCTTTCTCAATAGCACATCGATACCCGATTGACGAGGGTCTGCAAGCACGATGAACTTTATCCCTGACAGGACAGAGATAAAACAAGCAGTGAGAAAGATGTCAGTTTAAAATAGCTCATGTCAAAAGTCAAATTAGCAAATAAGGCACATAAAGAGTTCCTGTGAGGGTTTTAATCACGACCAACAAAATTATTTCATGGTAGTTGTTTCGCTAAAAGGAACATTCATCCACACCACTGACCTGTCAGAGTCTGGAAGCAGTGGAGCTTGAATACGTCTGTTTCTAGCATCTCAATCCCTGAACTGCCAACTTCAGGAGATAGCTGTGAACCTATAGCAAACAACCTGGAGGAGAAACACAAGGACAGGCCATTGTAAGTTTGACTCAAGCATCCATCAATACTGATTGGTGTAAAAACTAAAATGAGTAAGAAAGTACAATATTGGTTATACTTGTCTGTTCCACATGAGACCAAAGCTTCATAATCTAAATAATCATAATCTAAATATTAGAGGCTGTAAAACTAGACGGACGCTGCTTTAAACTATTTGGAAATTGGCTCCTCTGGATGACTTGCAGATTCATGCACTAGACCACTACCACTGTCCAGCTGTCAAACATGGATGTGACTTACGAGTGAAACATAGATGCCAGCATCAGCTTCTCATTGGAGCTCAGTCGTGCCCGTCCAAAGCGAATAGACACCGGATAATTTGAGGGATCCTTCAAATATTCAAGGATGTCCTTTCCATCTGCCGTGTTCTTGCCCATCACATCAATTCCATTGATGGACAGCACTGCATGACCCACTGGAGAAAGACAACATGCATCGTAAGCCCCAGAAAATACAGTTAAAGCCAGATTTCAAAATGTCATGCAATAACAGGTGCATATACCTCGTTATTAACGTTGAAACTGAGTCCACTTCAGATGCTAGCATAATAACTTTACATATGGACTGCAGAGCATAAACATTTTAGCTCTTCCACAGGAAACGATCCAAATTAATGCAATGGCATTAAACATAAACTTTGCATAAGTGTTAAGTAACTTTATGTCTACATTTCATTTCGCCAGATATGTTCAAGCCTTACGTCTTGAGAAAAGTTAGATATTATAAGTGTGCTGGGTTAGCTAGCAACGAGCTAACGAGGTGATCTCAAACGTTACCTTTGATTCCGTCTCGCTGTCCAAACGATACGACGACCTTTTCGTCATGATGCTTTAGCACTAAATCCAGAGGATAACTAAATGTTTTTTCGGCCTCTGCTCTCGGGACATAATTGTCATATTGGTAAATTAAACCTCCAGCCTTGTTCACAACATACACACTGAAGATCACCATCTTTGCAACGTCCTGCTCAGCTGACAAAATTATCATGTGACCCGAAAGCGTCAAAAAAGAGGCGAAATCTAAATTAGCCCATAATTTGCTTTGTTAAGTTTTTAATTATTTTGTATTCGTATTAATCTAAAAACTACCGATACACGGTCTTGCACCTGTTTACTGAGTCATTAACAATTGATAAATCAATGAAAACCATAAAACATAGAAGAACTCAATTTCCCAGAGTTCCGTATCCAACTTCCGCATATACAGGTTGTCTAAGGGGCTCTTGCACGGGTGAACTTCCTTTCGCTCCGACATCTTGACGAGGAAACATGGTGAGGACAGTTATTACACGTTTTGTGGAAACAAATAGAGAATTTCTCGTGTTTCTGTAAATCATATCGAGTTGTAAGTATTCGCATTATCTGGTGATAGCAATATGCTTTCAAACGCGAGCGTGTGGATGGAGCATATAGTTAAATTTTACTCATTTAGCGACCGGCTAGTTAGCTAGCTAACTTGCTAATTCCACCATGCTTTCATGCGACACTGAGCTTACCGAAAATTAGCCTTCCGAAGTTGTCGCTCTTGAGTCCGCATAAATGATGATTAAATCCATGAACTTACACTTGAAGCTAACGCTGTCAGGGCATTACAATGACTGCATACTGATCAAGAGAATATTTTACGGTGTTCGCTGCTGTGATGAAATGGCTCTGTAGAAAAGGCCATCTCATGACGGCCGGTTGAGTTATCATCAGGCTAATGACTCTGTTCATCAGCCGGGCACTACAGCTAAGCGATATATCAATTGCAGATGCTTCATCATCCTCGCCTTTTACAAATTTAAAGCGTACGCCGACATGTCGTGTAGTTCAGGTCTCCACATGAGATGCTATAACTTCATGTTTTGTGTTATTAGCCTCCCAAGCCAGATAAGAAGAAGGACTCCGGGAAGTCCAAGAAGGACAAGGACCCAGTCAACAAGTCTGGAGGCAAAGCCAAGAAGAAGGTGTGCATCAGTTGTTTACCCATTGACCCTTTGCATGTGATATAGTTGGTGAACTTGAATACATATAACAGACCTTTACTATTACTTGACATGATGATGCTTTGACTCTGAGCAGAAGTGGTCCAAGGGAAAAGTGAGGGATAAGCTCAACAACCTGGTGCTCTTCGACAAGGCGACCTACGACAAGCTGTACAAAGAAGTTCCCAACTACAAGCTCATCACCCCCGCAGTTGTGTCAGAAAGGCTCAAGATCCGTGGCTCCCTGGCCAGGAACGCTCTCCAGGAACTGCTTGCCAAAGGTAATTATTTAACCCCTAAAATGAACACATGGGGTCAGACAAAATGCCTGTTTCTAAATCATGGATTTCACTCAGCGTTCAATGTATGCTTTCTGAAATGTAACAGTTTTTATGTGATGATCCCATGTGTTGCTCTTGGTTGGGCTGCATTTGCAGTCCCTGAATTAAGGTCGTGGTCTGCACTCCATTACACCAATTTTGTGCTTGTTAACACTGCATTGATTCAGGTAAAATTTTTCAAGTTGTTACATCTTAAGTGTATTTACTATTAAGATAGCATAACTCTTAAGGTTCCCTCCTGTCTGATTAAAGCATGTTTGTATTTTTAAAAAAGTGAAATATACCCACATTACAATATTGGTTCTTTAGTTGCACAAGTGTCATATTTCGTCTGCAGTGTCCTGATTAGATTTTGCCTTTTTGTTGATCTAGGAAAATCGTTTTGGGAGAAATTTAACTAAAGCCAAAGTAGCTGTTAAATGTTTTTCTTTTTGTTTGTTGTTACAAAGACTTTATTCCTTGACAAACATGAAATTGAGATAGAAGTAAGACCTAGGTTGAATGTTTTCCTCTGCCTCTTGAGTAAACTCATTTGCAGGATACATTTTTTGCATGAGGTGCAGAGTTGGAGCCAATTCTAGCTATACCTCTACAAACTACAATAATAATTCATTTGAATATCAACTTTATTTTGGTGCTTTATTAAGCTCATCCAAACAATAAATCCCACATTCAGTACTGCTTGTTTGCTATGTTTAACATTTACAAATGCTTATGCTTTCGGTGTAGGTTCCACCAGTTATTTAAAAGAGTGGTTTGCATTGTTAGTATGAAGCATGACATCACTTTTAATAGCTATAACACAGTTTCCGTCATTACTTTGAAATCAGTCAGATTCTTCCCTTCAAGCATTGTAGCTGCAAAGAGATGAAAGCTAATGGTATAACAATGGAAGTTATTCCAAAACATTTTAATAGAGATGTATTTTCTTTATCCCACCAGATGTGATATAATAGTTTATATATCCTAACAATTAACTTGTTTCTGTATCCGTTCAAAACCTGCCAAGTATAGATCAAAAAATCAGCTGCAGCTGACAGCTGCAAAAGGACTGGTGCCAACATTCATTTGCTACTTTCTAATAGTCATTTGGCCCCAGCAACATAAAGCTGAAACACATATTACCGATGTTTACTCCTACTCGTTGAATAAAATTGGTATCCAAGATGCACACAAGATGATCTGTCAACTATATAAAACTCTGAAATTTAGACTTTTGACATTTGAAATGATCTGCACACATCCAGTGGTGTGCAGGCCAACTAATGCAAAACAACATATTAGATTATTAATGCAGCTGTGTAGATGAGAATGAGATTGAGGCTGACAGAGAACATGATTCTGTTTTGTATTTCAGGCATGATCAAACTGGTGTCAAAACACAGAGCACAGCTGATTTACACACGTAACACCAAGGGTGGAGACGAGGAGGCAGCAGCAGAGAAAGCATAATCAGGTATCACAGGACACAGTACATCAGCATGTCATCTTTTGGTATTTTCTTTGCTTCATCCACTGACCTGCATCCATTTTTTTGTCTTGCAGGTTCTCCTGTTAGCTTCCTTTTGATGAGCTGTTTGTAATGAAAGGTGAATAAAAACTGAAAAGACAAAATGTCATCTGTGTATTTTTTAATTGTTCATGTCAGTTTTTCTAGTTCGATAAGTTGTCCAACCATGTGTGTTAACTATAGCAATTTTATTCATAAAACCAATGACACAGCTATGATAAAGGGCTGTTAACATAAAAATGTGTTTTGCATAAAAATTAAATCTGGTTGCATTTTGTCCTTTTGACAACACCTTTTGACTGAAAAGTGTAAAGTTGTGGGATCGAGTGTGTAAATCTTTGGAAAACAGCACACTTGATGTTGCTGTAAACTAAAATTACATTCTTGTGAAAACTAACGACACAACCTCACGTTAAGTGTCACTATTACAGTTTTAATTCTGTATGTTTACTAACTACACTGGAAAGTGTATGCAAGTGCATGGTGTGATCTCAGGTGTTGATTCACAAAGTTACACCACCACCTACTGGCCTGGCATGTATACTTAATACTTTCAGTAGTGTTGGTAGATCCATGTGTACAAGGTTCACATCAAAGTCATGAACAAGGGACTCAATTAAAACATGAAAGCTTTCTTTCTGTAGCAAGCTGTTATCATTTAAACAGAAAGTAAGGCA
This sequence comes from Ctenochaetus hawaiiensis, assembly GCA_029783645.1. Classification (NCBI taxonomy): domain Eukaryota; kingdom Metazoa; phylum Chordata; class Actinopteri; order Acanthuriformes; family Acanthuridae; genus Ctenochaetus; species Ctenochaetus hawaiiensis. Next base: position 8,080,386 of record JAPZDY010000024.1, read on the forward strand.
GTTAAATGGTAATCAGCAAACAGACTGAGGATATTATCAAAATTACAGCAACATAGCATGCACCAAGCCGATAGCACAAGAAATTGTAAGTTCTCACAGTCTTCTGGGTTTGAGCTGTTTTTTCTTTGTTAAGTTTTATATATTTCCTCTAGTCATAAGGATTTCTTGTTTGTACTCTTGTCTCCTCCCACCTGACAAGCTGTATGTTGGTTATAAATAAATGTCAGTATCTCATGACTTTGAGAAGGTGGAATCACTTTCTAGACTGGTGATGGATTGTCTAACAGCAGTTTACAAATGTTCAGATGGGAAATTTTGATCTTTCTATGTACACATTTAATGAAAACCTGATACTGAAAACATGTTACAAAACGTCCCATCAAACCAAGAAAGGAGGTGCTACTTGGACCTGACACTGGTTTAACACAAAGCAGGTGTTCCCAATGTTCTTGCAGAAAAAAACTAATCAAAAGAAAGGAACTGGATTCCTCCAAAAATATTTAGCACATGAAAAGCTTTCCAGTCATCAAGCTGTTCAAAATGGCACACTTGGGATGAGCGTTACACCGACTAAAGTCTCTGCTGCTGGATTCACACCTCATTTAGTGCATGTGTTGCATTCAATTATCAACATGCTTGTTAATGAAAGTGCTCATTTCTGCACACACACACACACACACACACACACACACACACAACGCATCTGGTGTTGTCATCCAGTAAATTCAAAGGGACACCCTGACTCAACTGATCTCTTTTTTAGTGGAAGATGGATCATTTCTATCTTTGTGAAAGGGATTAATCATTCATGTCTTTCACTTGTCTGTTGAAGAGCCACAGGCAGTGAAAGCATATGAGATATTGATAAGAAACGGCATGAAATGAAGCTGTCTGCACAGTCAGATGTTTGCTCAGGGCATGAGAGACAACAGGAGCCATGTGATGGATGCTGTCAGATGTCCCTTTGTCACTTTGCACAGCACTACCTCGAGCAGCAGCAGCAGCAAAACAAACTGCAGGATGCACGGCGATGACAGATGCACTACCTGTCAGCTCCTGCAGCATCTGCCTGTGAGAACACAAAGAGACATTTACTGCTAGTTTCTCAATGGCGGTGACTTCTTAGCAATATAACTCACTGGTGGTTTTTTTATCAGACCAACTGTTACACATGAAGCATTTGTTGCAGTTTTTCTCATCTCAGTCAGACTTAATGGGCTTGTAAAGACTATTTTTTTTCTTGGTTTCTGTTGCTTCTTCTTCACCAAAGTATCTGGCATATTTAAGAAACCTGTGAGTGTTTGATTTTACAGGACAAAAGCATTTGTTTCTTTTCTCAATAATGTATTTTTATGGTGTTAACAAGAGGCTTATATCTTAGATTTTTGCAAAGAACGAGAGGCATGGAACAGCACATTGTGGTAATTTTCCTCTTGTGCAACTGAAAAATTCATGAGGTGCCGGCCCTGTAAATTTAATTCACATGTTCATAAATGCATCACATTTACAGGCACTGATGTGATTTCACAGTTGCATAGATGGTAATAAATACTAAGCACATTGGTCACAACCTGTAAAGGACGGATGAAAATAACACTTCACCTCTTTCATACTGCAGGTCAGAAATGCATCATTACTGCACTTTTAAGTGTGTAATTTGTTTCGCTCAGAGAGGTGCAACACAGCTAACAATAAAGTCAGAGAGATGATAAAAAAGCTCAGCACATGAACGCCCACGCAATCCTCCGAGAGGTCTAATCAAGCACAATATGCCAAATGACCTGTGTGGGTTATAACAGCTGGATACTTAATATTTCACATTGTTAAAATTTAAGGCTGAGGTTAAAAATAAAACCATCATACAAAGAGAGCTGAGATGCATGGAAGTTAAGTTCATAAACATGTTCACGGGCAGTGAGAAGAACACAGAAGAAACTCAAAAATATTGATGATGGCCATTTAGCTCCTTCAGTTACAAAAGGACATGAGCGGACATGAATGTAACAGAGTCATAATCACTTATGTTTTTAGAAACACTTTCAATTTTTCTGCCATGAAAAGCAAATAGACTTTTTTTCACAGCTGATATTTTAGCTCATTAAGATTCAAAAGCACATGTGGAATCTAATTTATTATATTTATTACAGGTGGACTAGTTTTAGGGTCCTTCAGGGACTTTTGTCATGGCTTAGTGGGACATTTCATCTAACTAAACTGTCAATGGCAATAATTGTTTCCTCTTTTCCTGCAATGACAAGTCAGTGTGTCTGACATCT
>JAPZDY010000024.1:8095646-8120025 GCA_029783645.1 Ctenochaetus hawaiiensis
ATACCACAGTGGATCTATGATGATCTCAGTGCTAAGATCCCACTGGAACATCAAGGCCTGTAAAAATATAAATGCCTGCTGGCGTACATGTCGGAAATGTCATGAAATGCATCCTTTTTAGTTGCATTTGTGACCCAACTATTCACCAGAAACAGATCGGCACTCAGTTCCAAATTTATCTGCATCAGAGCTTTTGTAGAGAATTTTTTACACTTGCAGTATCATGGCTGGGCAATGAGGAGCTGGTAACAGCTTACATCCTATGCAATATTATCTTGTGGTGCAATAAATGAAAGTGACACATATCAAGGGCTTGGAATGATCAAAAAAATAAGTCTCTGAAATGCAGACAGAATGTTTCGAAGTATTTACTTTGGTTAACTTTGCCTTTCTTGCTCCAAGCCCTTGTTATGTCAGTTTTTTTTTGTCTTGGTGTTTAGCATGTTTGTATTTAATTGGAAGAAAATTAGAGAAATGCTGGTATATATTTTGTCACAATCATAGTTACTTCAGAGATACAGAGAAGAATTTTTATCTCTTTTTTTTATTTAACTCATTCAGATACACAATGCTAGACAACAGATTTTGTTTGTTTGTTTAAACTGCTCTACAGAGTGAAGATTGAAGATTAGATTAAGTGTTAAAATACAGTTACCTTAAAATACAAAAAAAGAGCTTTTAGTGTGGTATTACTTGTGTAATTCTGTTTTTTCTTTAAGTTCTAAATGCTTATGTGTGTTTAGCCTGTTATTTTTCTTTTGATTACGTGCAAAGTCATGTCATAAATCATAAAGTACAAGGTAGATGGTTTTTGTTGCAAGTATGATGATCTGTATTTCTTCTGTTTACAGTCAAGTGTCTGTGACTAACAACACATTATCTTTGACCACAGCGACAAGAAAACAAAACAAAACAGATTTAATAAAGGTACTGTAGTTGTGGGTTGTTTATTATTTTGAGTGAGAGATTATTTTATCTTTTGCATTGTATTTGCTTTTCTTTTCTTTTTACACAAAATGTATGGCAGGTAACTAAAAAACATTTGCCTCTGTTGTACTATTAAGGTTTTTAGTTCTCTACATCAAAAAGGGCAGTTTTTTCAGTGATACATACACTGAGTTTTGCATAAATTCACTGCAAGGTTGTTTTTTTAGCATTATCATTTCACGGTGTTGTTGTGTTACCATTGACAGTGTTGATAAGTAGATAAGTAGTTTATTTGCAGTTTTCACTTTGGTTCTGATATATTTTGATAAAGTGTGTAATGTGTATTTATTAATTTTGTATGTTGAATAAACTTTGTGCTATTCTTCTATAATTTGTCTATAAGAGCTTTTCATTTTTGTATGCTTTTCTTGAAAAAGTTCTCATGTTTTAGGGTCAAATCTCATGAACTAGAGTCTTAAAATGTTTCTGTTTCCCCTATTTCTTGTGTTACATTATAATGAGCACATAAATAGTTCTGTTTTCCTAACCATGTTTGTTGGCTCTCTGATGCACTCTAGTGGTAAAGCTCCAGAATTTCAACCACGATGCACAAAGCAGAGGGTTTTACTATCAGCACAAATTCATGGATTTACACCAGCAAGTTGAGATTTATGGTCTTTGTGCACACCTTTACACAACAACACTGATGTCAGTTTTAGGTATTTTGGTCATGAGATCACCCAAACACTTTTGAATGATTTGCATCAGATCTAGCTCAGTGGGATTAAAGTGGTAGAAAGCATAATTCCTCAAATATACTTGATCTCTGTAATAAAATATTATAGCCAATAATATTGGCTGTGACAAACCCACGTCAATAAAAATAATGACAATAACAATATAAATTAACTTAACTTTGCCTGCAAACTCAAGTCGACATACTAAATTAGATATGGAAAACTATCTTTTTATAAGCCTAAAAACAAAAGCAGACAGTGTATTTTGGGAAATTTATTGGGCCTTACTATGGCACAGTGTACATCAACCTGTATGATACACAAGATCTCCATGTTTGTTTTTTTTTCACAAAGATCTCCCTCTGTTGAAACACCTGAAGCATAATTTTAAATTGTTTGACATTGACATTTACAGTATGTGGTCAGTCTGTGCGTAGTCCTTCATATTAACAGTGAAATAATGCCAATAATACAGTTAAAACAGACAAGTACCACAGTTTGGTGTTGTTCTATGTTCCTTAAACCAAAAAAAAAGTTAAAAATACCAAAAACATATGAACATGGTTTAATGCTAGCAAAAGTTAACATGTTAACCATTGTGTCCAAATTATAGCATATATATATATATATAAGTATGGCTCTTTATTTGTTTTTTTTTGCACAGTCCCACTTAGTGTCCAAAAACAGGTGAAAACTGTAAAAGGAAACATCCAAGCAGGCTTGCTCTCTGAACGTCCACAGAGTACACATGGCTTATAAAACAAGTAACAGTGTTGCCAGTTTGGTTTGATGTTTTCCAATCCAAAAACTGCCCAAAGTCCACCCAACTTGATTAGAAAAGCTACATTTTATAACTAATATTGTTCTATATAAAAGTATATTCTAAAACGAATCAAATAAAAGGCTACATCCTGCAATGCAACTCAAACAAATGTCCACTCCTGCCTTCTGCCAGGGAAAAATAAAGCGACTCACTTTTACCTGACTTGGTATACTGCTATACAAGCTTTAACAGTATGCCAACTAAAAGTGTATCCTTCAAACACACATAAGGAAGGAAAGGGAGGAGAAAAAAATCTTAATTTTCATGATATTAAAGTGCCAAACAAATAATGGTGCTAAAAACACAACAGACCATGTGTGTTTTAGGATAGACCAAGAGTGGGTAGTAATAATAGCAAATCATGTCTCCTCTCAGCAGATAGAATAAAAATAATATATCATGTTTGCAAGAATCAGAAATCCAACTTATGCACACATTTTTTTAAATTAACTGTATTTTTTATGTATCCTGTCTAATTCTAAACCATCCAAAATTCAGTTCACCTACTAAAGCTCAATTTATCTGCACAATTAAATTTAAAAGTGCCCGTTTGGATGGAAAACTGCCCAATCTGGCAACACTGACAGGTATTGTTGCAAACAAATCCCAAATGTTACATTATAGAGCACAACATACATATAACATAGCTTAACAAAACATACATTTAACAAAAACAAAATTACTTTCAAATTACTTTCCATTCACAGTTGTATTCTCCCAAGTTTCTGTGGTGACACAAACGTTCTACAAGTGCAAGTCCTAGTATATGAATAGGAGTTTAGAAAAAAAAAGTGCTTTGTCCATAAACAAGTGACTGGCTATGTTACAGATAATGTACAACTTTTACACAAATGATATGAAACCATAAAAATACAAAAAAGAAAATGTACAAACATGATTGTAATTGTCTTGACTTGCTGAGATCTTGAAAATTGGACACCTTATATGACAGTAATTGCAGTATTTGACATTTAGAGTTAATCTATTTCTTCATTATAAGCGCATCCTTTTAGTACACTCAACTGGTTTTCAGTAGCAAGAAAATATATGTATTTATATACTTTTTTATAAAAGATAAAGTAAAAAAAGCAGCATATTTTAAAATCTAACTCAGAGCAAATATATTCAGTTTGGGGACTTTGGTAAACAAAACATATTGCTTAGGCATTTGTATGTACAGCGTATGCAGATTTTTTTCTCACATAGTACAGCAAATCTATATTGATACAGCCTAAATGGATATGGGAGCCAAACATTTATTTACTGTGGATGGGCTACAGCACCCTTATCACAGGTAGAAACTGCATATGTACCATAAGCTGCCAGCCGGACACTTCAGTTTTATTCAAAGTGATTAACAAGATCTCTATTGCACACAGCCACAGTTGTCCTCTTTTTCCCAGAGGATATATGCATACTGTAGTTTCACTGTCATCCTTAACAACAGTATTATATTTTTTGCTGCACAAAGCTTTCAAGCTTTATGATAATCCGTGCTGTACATTCCATGACTCTCATTGCCACCTCAGATGTGTATCTGTCGTTGGGAATCTGGGGAAATGGCAGGAGATCAGGATAGCGAGTTCTCAGACTGTCAACACCATAACCTTCAAGGATCTGAACATCATTGGCAAGGCCTGTTAGCTGGGAGTTGTATTCCTCAACTTTCTGAGCCAGAGCAGTTGGTTTCACATCTTTGTCTGATTTTCCTCTAACTGCATAATCAGCAGCTATTAGTGCAAGCTTTGTGGCCAGGTAGCATTTAAAACAAACCCATTCATTGGCATTTTTATGAAGATCATTGCGCGCAGCAGAGTAGTTTGCTCTTGCTTGTCTCAGCCACCTCCGGGCTTCTACAGGGTTTCCAACTGTCTTGAAAGTAGGGGGCACAAAGAAACGATGAGAATGCGACGAACCTGCATAGCTTGTATGATGTTCCCTAAACTGTTGCCTCTCTGACTTGTGATTTGTTGCTTCTTGGTTCCAGGATGAATAAAATCTTTGAAATGAGAACTTCTCCGACTGGAAGCGGGATGATGATGCGGAGTAGGATCTCCTGGAAGCTCTGTCGGTATTTTGTTGATCCGTCAATGATTGTTTCTCCATCCTGTTTATCTCATTCTGTAGGTGCTTAAACACTTCAGTGGCAATGTCAAGATTCTCTGCATTTTTGTCTGGATGCCACTTAAGGTACAATCTGCGGATTATCTTTTTTCTCTCCGTCTCAGGAAGCTTCCAAGCCTGTTCAACTACTAAGGTCACTTCTTTCAAAATCTCAGGCAAGGCATTAGGCTTAATTTTTTTTGGAGACTGTTTCGGAGGAGTGGGTCTGAGGTTTTCCTTGCCAGCAAAAAGAGGAGGGATCATTCGTAGACCAGAGGAATGACTGTTTGGACTAGTAGGAGTTGATGGGGCACTAGTGTCTCGCACATGGGTACTTTCATCTTGTCTTGAGAATTTGTACAAGTCAAGGGAACTGACTATTTTGTACTCGCTGTAACCAATGTCAATCTGAAAGCACTTTCCGAGGAAACTTGTGTTTTCCTCCTCTTCTCTTTCAACTTCTTGAACAATGATGGCATATGTGTATGTAGGCTGGTAGGATCCATACATGTCTCCACCCTCAGAGTCTACAAGGTAACCCACATATTCTCCTGGATAAAATACATTCATGGGATCCATGAGGAGTGTGTGATGTATCTCAGCTGGTATGGGGGTTCCAGGGAGAGGTAGCTCAAGTTTTGAAGGCTCCATTGAGTCATACTTAACCCCAAGGTTGTCCAGCTTCTCTGTGATTCTGTAGATGTCATTACAGCCCAGCATGGCAATCAAATAGGATGTGTCAGAAATCAAATTGTCTGTAGCGGACTTCAATGTCATTGCCAGTGCCAAGAGAAAATTAATGTCTTTGCTATCTGAATGCTGTATGTAGAGGTGAATCACAGCAGTCCCATACCTCTTAAGGAAGGCAAGTGTTTCGCTACGGCTATGTGGAATGGGACTACATCCTTTCACTCTTAATGTTGTCTGAAGTTTCTCAAAACAAGAAACTTTCAGTCCTTCACAAAGTGCTTTGCAAAGACGTATGGCTTTTTCCTCATTGACAAGGTATGCATTGTCGTTTTCGTGTTTCATTATTCTGATTAAGCCTGTGATAAACTGTTCTGATGACAGCAACAGCTGGAGGCGTCCTTGAAGAGAGCAAAGAGCTCCAAACTGGCACATTTTTGGAGAATCCTCATCAAGTTGCTCCTCAAGAATGCTACTTAGCAGTCTAGGCCTTAGTTTCTGTGGAAGAAGCATTATCAGCTTCGTGTGGAAGGCATGATCTTTGCCCAGATAGCACTGACTCATGTCCACAAGCATCTGAACTCCAACATTGCCCTGAATTCTGCTCTTGTAGTGTGGGGCATCATCAAACACCAAGCTACAAGATTTTGCTAATCTACCATCATGACTTGGCAGATAAAAAGTCAAATCTCTGAGACTCTCAAGGTCTTTGCGAATTTCCACGGGATCATTATGGAGAGACTTGAACAATCCTGAAACAACCCTTTTCACAGTTCTCATTTCATTTGGGTCAAGCTGCTTACCCTCTGAATTTCTGTATATTCGCCACAGTACCTCAACATACTGTTTTGTTGACACAACATCTTCTGTGCCAAGAAGTTTGAACAGTTGATGAAAGGTACCAAGTTCAAGGGGTAATTTGTACAAGTAGGGTTTAAAGTCAGATTCATTGTCCAAATTAATGACAACCTCTTCAGGTTTCAGCAGTTTCCAGCCATCTTCAACCATGACAAAAGCCACTCCACGAAGCTGGTAACGGAAATCTCTTTTATCTGAATTGAGAAACTCATAGCTGGATCTTAAAACTTTGTTCCTGGTTTTCACCATTTCATCATCTGGATTGGATATGTTACAGATGTTTTTGCAGTTGCTTATGACTTTTTCCAGTGGTGGGTCCAAGTTAACGCCCAACATGTTCAGCACCTCATCAAGTTGTTCTTGTCCAGTAAGAGTGCTCCCCTCCTGGTCTTTTATGGTTGATGGTGTAGCTTTCTCAGGTAGAATTGGGCAAGATGTCCAAAGCAAGTTAATAATATCCGTTTGTTTGAATTTTGGATTTACCTGAGACCCACTGAAGCGAATCAAAGGAAGTGTGCCACTCATCTCTTGGTACTGTGAATGAAGCTTGATGAGTTCTTTGGGGGCTCTCTCGGGACACAAGAATGTTATCATTGAGAGCTCTTTGAGAAAAGTACCCTGGAACAGGTCTGTCCTCTCTTTGAAAATGTGGTTCAAGAGGACATCAACAATTGTTTGCACTTTTTCTTTGGTCCAGCTCTCTGTTTGGGCTTTGATGCTGACCTCTTTTGCAAACTGAAGAACTTGTTGCTGTGACACTTCATGCTTGAGACCAATATTTCTCAGAAAGGTTATCCATGAGGTGAGCAACAATGTCCCATTTTTAGGTTTTGAGACTTGCTCTACTTTCTTAAAAAAGTCACTTGGTATGAATGACTTTGCTGGTAGCATGACTTCAAATACCTTCACGGTCTCATCGTAGAAGAACTTGGTTGATCTTAGTCTGTTTGAGTGGTCGTAGATGAACAACAGCCCCTCCAATTTCTCATACAGCTGGTCCTTCATCTCACATGATTCTTCCATTGACAGAAGTCTCTCCTTTAAGTACACAATGTGTTCAACTTTGGCATCATACGAAAGATTCTCAAACTTTGGCAGGAGATGTTGAAGGTAGATTTCTAAGTCATCAATTGGTATGCAGCCGAGGAAGGCATACAGTTCTCTCAGCTGTGGACTGTCAGCAAGAAAGGCAAAGGAGGCTGTGTGCGCCCATTTGTCGATATCTGTAGTGGGAATGCTTTTGGTAAGGACATAGTTTGTTCCATAGTTTGCAATGCTAATGTATCTCCCACTAACTGATTTAAAGCATGGGAGGAGTTTTAGGCTCTGTGCATCCTGTTTGGTGAGGTTAGCTAGGTTGCAGTTGAAATATAAAAGAAGAGCCTCAAAGTCCTTGTCAGTCAGGTTAGTTGCTTTGAATGCAGATGTCTGAATCATGTACTCTACAGCTTTAAGAACACTTGATGGATTTTCAATGTTTGCTGTGTTTTGTGCCAGAAAAGGCATGATTGGACTCTCTTTGACACAGATTTTGTTTACTGCAAGCTGAATACACCCTGCTTTCATTAGGGTGTGAAAGACTTTGTCATTTTGGCCTTGTGGGAAAATGGCTATGTTCATCAAACTCAAAGGTAAGAGCACATCATGCTCAGGGACAACTATCTTATCTCTTGCCATGAATTTAATTCCAGGTAGCAAAGCCCAGTCTTTCAGAATGTCAAGCACTGTGTCAAAGCCGGGTTTGATGTCCACCTGATCTTCCTTAACAGCAATATTCTCACTAATGAAGTTCCACACATTCTTCAGCCAAGATTCGCTTGCAAAGGTGTCTCTCCACTTCACAGGGATCCTGGTTCGATACTCTCTTGGAAGAACAGACCCCAGTAGGTCACCAAAAGAGCTTATGTCAAAGATCTTAGAAACTCCTTCCTTCAAAAGGATGTTGCTGTATCGGAGGTACAATGTATTCATGAACATTTCTTTTCTTGATGAGATTAGTTCATGGTGTGGTGTCAGGAACTTTGGTCTCTTGGAATCAAACACCTGTAGTATATTATCCATTGTTATCAACAGAGGCAAACCCTCGATTTTGACTTCATCAGCTTCTATATCTTTGAAGCAGTAGTCCACCAGAAGCTTCAAGTTATGAACTAGCTTGTAGTTTGACTGCTGAAGGTGGCAAGGGAGTTTTCCAACATGGCAAATTGTGTCAGGTGATGAAAAAGTGTGGATAAAGTTGCGGACATCCTCTGGTGTCACGTACCTGACTGGTATCCCGGCATCTTCCAAACAGAAGTAGAGATTTGCAGTTTCATCACAGCTGTGAATCAGATTGAAACCAATATCCAAAAGCAGGGTTTTGAGCCTGTACACATTTTCTGCCACAGACTTCCTTGACGTGATGTTATACTCTGTGTTCTTCAAGTGCTGAAGCTCATCTTGTAGCAGATTATCAAAAAAGGCTCTGCTTTTGTTTGCAGTGGATGTATTCACCCATGAGATGTAGATAACAGAGTGCATGTCAGAGTTGTCAGTGTGTGCTGCTCTGACTACAGGAAGCAGGCGCTTCAGGTCAGCATGAATACAGTTGTACACTGCTTTAACCAGGCAGTACCAATCTGGCTGTATATCAAGTCTGTTAACTGGGAAGAAGAAAAGATATTTTCGCAGCGAGTCTTTAACAACATGAAGTGGTGTTCCTTGTAGTACGGTCAATGTGGGATCAGGACCTGGAAAGTATCTGCGCTTAAGCTGAATCAGCAGCTCCACAAAGGCAGGGGCTATTAGTGATGTCATCAAATTGTTATTCCAGTCACTCCTTACGCCTACTCCATTGTCATCCCTCCATAGGTTTCTTCTAGCTGAGTCTAGGGCAAAATGCCCATTGACATGGAAAGGTAAGCCAGTCTCCAGTGAGAGAGGCAAAAAGCAGAAAGCTCTGTGGGGTTTTTTGTAGTTGTGGCTTACACATGCAGCTACCCCTCCACGTGGAAATAGAGTTATGTCTTCATTTTTGTGAGCTGAGACCACACTTTTTGAGACATTTTCAATGTTAGGGAAGCCAGATCGGTTGCAGATCACCCATGTGGTTAAGTTTCCATCGGTGTCCTCAATGTCCATTGTGTAGGTTATCTGTTGGACTGGAATAGCACTAAGTTGCTTCTTTTTGATCACACTATCGATGACTGAGGCATGAAACTGTTTGCGTTTTAGCCTATCACCATCTGTTATTTTGGCCGTAACAGAGTAGAGCACTTTTAGTTCTCCAGATGCATGATCAATTTCACAGATTGATATTTTCTCCATGTGGTTGAGAAACATTAGAAGCTCTGCGCCATCAGTTTTCAGCTTATCCAGAAGGTTTTGGACCATTCTGTCTGATGCAGGGACAGAACTGATCTCTGATGACTTTGCCATGTCTGTAGAACGAAGGGGGAATCTGAACATAGTGCTGCGTTCTAACTTAAAATGAACTCCTAAGTAAAGGTTTAAAACATCTGAAAACTGTGATCTGAAGTCAGAGTCCAAGTCTCTGAACATTCTTCCAGGACTCACAGATGTAGCACCAGGGGCATACTGTGCATGTGGATCAAAGATGCACAGAATGTCATTGTTTGAGATAAAGGATGGGCAGTCTGTGATGTGATAGACAGAGTTGAATCCTATGCCGTATTGACCAGTTTTGCCTGGATTGGCCTCTTTTGTTCCTCTTCCAAGGTTCTGTATACCTCTGATATCATCCTCTGTGAAAGGCTGGTTGTTATATACACAGAGGGCAGGCCCTTGCATTGGGATCCATTTATCATCAAATATTCTATCTGTAGGGTGTGTCCGTGAATCAAAAACAAAGTAAATTTCTGTGGCTTTGGCATCATCTGCATTTTGAAGCAGTTCTTTTAGCATTTCTTTTTCGGATGGATAGGCATTTAGAATGCTTTTAATTCTGCTTGTGAGTTTTTCTTTCTGTCCAAACTCACTTCCAAGTCGAGTAAAGCAGACATTAGAGGCATACCGCTCCAAGGCTTTGTGGCGTTTTGGGACTGCTCCTAATTTTACAGCAACTTCTCTTGGAATATCGCTGTGGCAGTATTTTACAGAGGAGTCTCTGACTTTGATCCAAGGGCAGTCGTTGTAGCAAAGTGATTTTGATGGCTGCAATGTCAGATTTGAGTCAGGTAACAGAATCCCACCATAATTGGCTTGGCAGTATTCTTGGTTCTTGTCACGGATCAAGCTCCATATTCCTTCACTGATAATTCTGCGACACAACTGGAAGTTCTCCTCTGTGAGTGCCCTTCGCCCACATTCTTGCTTCACGGTTTCAAGAACCGTTGAGAAATCCTCGACTTTGAAGCTGTGCTGTACCCCAACATTTTCAAAGAGCTCACGACAGCTGTTTCTGTATTTGTTAGGGAGCTGATAAAGATGTGGCGCTGCATCAAAATTCAGGTGGAATGCAACTTTGGAGGGATTGACATATGTGTTCTCCACCAGCATTGAATTGAATGCTTTCAGTTTCTCAGTAATTTGATCTTTCTCATTCTCGTTCTGTAGCATCTCTTCATGAAGAAACTTGTAACAGGCATTTGTTATGTTTTCCTGATACAATGTGACACCATCAAATGACTGAGACAGTTTCTTGAGTTGACTGATGACGAGTACAACTGAGGGTTTCCTTATAAGACCAAGGCAGTCTTTCACAGCCAATGACATGGGTCCACAACCTTTAAAAGATGGAGAGTTCTCATTTAAGATTGGTTTCATCAGACACACAGTGTCCTGATGTTCAGTTGTGAAGACTTCTCTAGCAGAGAACATTTTTGTTGGAGAGAAGCTGTTTCCATGCCATGGCAGTGAGAAGCCAGCAGGTCTTGTCAGAAATGGAAGGAACTTGATGTCTTGTAGCTTTTCCAAGAGCTCAGCTGCTCCTGGATCCCTCATTTTCAGTTTCTCATCAATGAGACTGAGTAGTATACTGCTACGAAAGCATGCAGCTGTGTGATCATTTTCATTAAGACCGATAACAGATTGAGCACGCTCAATAAGGTCATCCCATGAGAGATCATCTTTAACCATGCCTAACTGCACAAGCTTCACTAAACACACAGGGTTTAGGTAGTCTTTGGAAGTCCCTTCAGGAAATCTTCCGTCATCAGTGTTGTACAGCTTAGCAACTCTTCCCTCTGGGTGAATGAGTCTGGAAGGTAAAACCAGTTCCTTATTAGGGCCTGAGCATGGGATACAAGGGGTAACCCTTAGTATTGATGCAAAATCTTCAAGTTTCTCATTCAAGACATAATGCATCAGTGGATCTCGCAGCTCTTTGTCGATTTCCTGAATGTGAGGGAAAAAGACATCTGAAAAGAACTGCTTCTCTGTCAGGGTGTTTTCCATCAACTTCCCTTTACATCCAGCATCATCAAATCCCTCCTTCACCCATTCAGGTAGCTCAACAGCACAGAGGTTTTGTGAGCCACTCTTCTTAAGGTATTTCAAGAATATCTTGAAAGCAGCTGGACCAATGTCTGGCCTACAGAGTAGGACATCATCTAGGAATCTGACATATTTGATTGACACCCAGGTATTGCCATCTGAGAAAACCTTTGCTTGGTCACTGTCACCTCCTTTGGCTATTTCTTGGTAGACACCCTGGCTGATCAGCGTGAAGTCATCGTGCACCTGACTTGGATCTGGCCATGCTGCATAATAACTGTAGTCTAGGAGCTCTCCATTTTCAGCCATTGAACGTAGCATTGTGAGTGCTGCTAAATATGCCTGGACAATGACATGTCTCATGAACACAGAATTCCACTGTCCTTTTGTGTCCGTCTTCCAGATCTCTTTGCGGTTGGATGTCACAGCAAAGCAGCCATTAACATGGACTGGTAGGCCTGTTTTGATTCTGAGAGGTAAGTAACAGAATACCTCTCCAATTGGTATGGTATTTGTCTTTACTGTCCATTTGCGATTTTCCTCCTCTGAGAGCAAAACAGCCACTCCTCCACAAGGCACTAGTCCAAGTCTTTTTCCGCTGTCACTGAGGGAAAACTTGAGTGCCTCAGTTGCATCCATGCATGAGCAAATGAGCCAGTTGGTGACCTCGACTGCCTTTTGAGGCATTTCATCTGTAAGTCTCCTTGTCTGAATACCTTTAGCAGCCATCTCAAAATACTGATTAGGGTCTTCCTCTGAACCTCTGAACAGCGGTGAGTGGAGATCAACAATGCGTTTGAACACATTATGAAACTCCTCCACCAAAATGCGTATGATACAGCCAGACTTCGGGACATCAGCAGGTACCCTGTTAGTGCTTGCTACTTTCTTCATCACCTTTGCTGCAGATTTTAAGATACTCAGAGGTCCATATGAAGCTTTGGATGACCACACGCTTTTGTTGATGGTGACGACATCTTGTGCTATTGCTGGATTTGGTTCCTCATATTTCAGGTATTTTAAGACCATACTTCCAACATGCTGGGTAAACAGAATGAACCGATGGCCACATATGCTGAACTCATCCACCAGGGAATAGATGTCTGTGGTGTTGTAGTACAGACTACTGATTTCACTTAGTGAGGCTTCTTGCTCTGTTCTGAATGGGAGTCTGAACAATGTCCCGTTGTATTTGTATGGGGAGTCCTGAGCCAGAGGAAGCTGGCAATTGAAGACATTAATGAAAGGTTTGAACTGGTTCGGGAATTTTCTCAGCCTTTTCTGTTGTTTGCTCCAGTTGATTTTGATCCCTGGGTTAGACCTGTCTCTGATGTGCTTGCTGATGTGATTGATGTTTGGATCAAACATAATCATGAACTCTCTGCTCATTATAATGGGAATATCAGTGATGTGATAGACTGAGTTAAAGCCCAAGCCAAACTTTCCAACTTTGTCTGCCTCACATCTCTTCATTGATCCTCCTAACCTTGTGATGTTCAGAAAGTCTGTGTCTGAGAATACAGAGTTGTTGAAAGACCACAAAGAGGGTCCGTGACAAACAATCATTCCAGGATCAAGAAGGTTTTCTCGAATGTCAGTGTTTTTTCTCATGTCAATGAGGAAACTGCACTCCGTTGCACTTGCATCATCAGCATTCTGGAGGAGCTCTTTAAAAATGTCTGCCACCGATGGATATTCCTCTAAGATGTTTTTTATTCTCACTGTTAGTGGTTCACGTTGGCCTGACTGTTCAAAGCCAAGGTTCTCTGGGTTTATCAATCTTGTACTCAAACATGGCACCTTCAGCCACTCTGCAGTTTTCATTGGGATGTCATCATGGACTAGTATAATGGGCTCTGAGGCATCTTCTAGTAAGTCATTCAAATCATCAACCTTGATGTCACAGTAGGTACATTCATGAATGGGCTTCATTACTAATTTGCTTAGGTCCTTGTAACAAAGGATCGGCACATGCATGTTAGTATCTACAGGTATCTGATTGTTGTACAGCCATCTCAGGATGTTGATCAGAAGTAGGATGTTATGCTTGCTTTCCTCCTTGGTCATTTCTCCTTCACATCTTTGTCGAACGGTGCTGATGACTTCAAACACATGACCTGGGACAACCTCTTCAACTGAACCACAAAATTTGAAAAGTTTGTGAAATTTCCTTATTGTCTTTGGCAGGGAGTACAGGTATGGCTGCAAGTCAAGATCAGCAAGGGGCTTTAAGACAGTCTGGCCGGGTGAGGAAAATGTCTTACCTGTCCACACCCAATCAAAAGGAAGTGATTTCATTGCTTCTCTAGCATCCTCAAGATGTGCCTGCATGAAACAGTAAATCTCGAATAAGATTTGCTGAAATTGGTACCAGTCCTCTGTGGTAAATGCTTGAGATTTATGCCAGTCATTTACTGCTTTCAGGTGTTGTAATACTTGATCCACCTGCGGCTCTACAGTTAGTTTTAGAGCCTTCTTCATCCCTGCAGATGTGTGTTCAACCAGTGCCACTGCAGATCCCACAAGCACTGCATGGGATATGTCACACATCTCTGACAAACAGCAGATATTGAGAGTGTCTCCAACCCAAGCGAGGGATTTAGGGTAAGTGGGAGGTCTTTCTTTGCAAACAGGCACCCATTTCAGTTTTAGCAATGATGTCTGAGTGTCAGCTGACTTTACCAGCTTGGTTTGTCTGTTAAGTATTTGCAGGAGTGTTTTTGCCTTTTTTGTTATAAAGTCCCACTTAGGCTCCTTGCTACTTTGTAATTCATCTATCTTTTTTGCGACTTTGAGTGCATCTTTTTCACTGAGTTGCACTTCATTTCTCAGACCCAATTGTCTGAGGGAATGAAGAATATCAGGGGAAGATGTGAATGTACTCGTGGGAAACCTGGTTTTCTCTTCCATGTAGAAGAGGTTCTGTAAAATCTCCAAGTCAGGATCGAAAAGATCAGAGGCTTTGACTGACTTTCCACAAGGCAGCTGAATAAATTTAAGCGCAGACAGCCATCCAATTACAGCTGAGTTTTCATTTTTTAGAAAAGCCAGGTGTTTTAGTGCCCAAAGCATGATTTGGGTTATTTCATCTGTTGTGTAGAACCCCCTCTCAATGTCCTGAATAATTATCTTCAAACATTCTGTTGTTTTTACTTGCTCCACATTCAGCATCTTAATAAGGCGGATTGATTCCTCATCACAGCAGCCCACAAGATTTATGGATAATTTCACATCTGGTGGATACTTGGCTCTGTGATGTAAAGCTCTAGCTCCTCTTAGTGATGTAAAGGTTGATGTACCTTCAGCACAGGTCCCCACTCTCTCAAAGATGGAAAGCTCAAGGAGGGTATGCTTTTCCCTCTCTGTGATGTCAGATAGTCCTGCAAGAAAGTTTCTGAGTGCAATCTTCTCTTTTACTGATAAAGAACAGACTTGACTGGACAATCGTTGTGTTGACAGTCTATCCATAATTTGCAGAAGCAAACCAGGGGAGGAAGGATGGATGTAATTCTTTAGCAGAGGGTGCTGCAAACATGAATCTATCTTTTTTATCACCACTCCCCCAAACTTTTCTATGATGTCAAGAAGGCTTTCAGAAAGTGGTGCCTCTTCTGCATCCATAATTATTGGGGATGGAGTTTTAAGACGCAAAAGCTTTACTTTTTCCATGTTTTGCTCAAGTGGCACAAGTGGGATCAAAGGCATGTCTTCAAACGTACTTAGGTCATCAGCAAAATTTATGTAGAGTTGCTTCCAAATCATCTTTAGCCAGGAAACTGTGGGATGCTTCAACTCTCTGTTTCCAGGTTCCCACTGGACAATTAAGTCTCTAGTTGGCCAGGCTGTTGATAAGATATCCTTTATGAGTCGAGCTGATCTTTCAGGGTTCAGCAATTGTAGCTGGGTACAGGGTCTTCCTGTTCAAATAATAGGAGAAAATTTAATTAGCCTCAGTTACAATTATAACATGTGAAGAATGTTAATTATTAAAGCTGATTGTTGGTTTACTCCTTGTAGGATGCAGTAGTTTTAAGATGCAAGTTTTTTTTCGTGCACTCTGGGACAACGTTGCTTTGCTATCAAGATGTTTTTCTTGCCAGGTTGAGCCCCTTTTTCAATTTGCTACCTTTTTAAAACTGTGAAAACATTTCTGCTATTTTGGTAATAACTTTCGAAAATGAGTAAACAACCCTCAAAAATCACTTTCTATCTTGATACAACTTATAGCTATACAGATTAGAGAGCAACACTGCACAAAGGGATTCATTAAAAATACGCATGCTTTTGCATACATGCATATTTAAGACCTACAGCAAATTTGGATCATATTTTTTAGTATAACAACCCATGCAAGCACACTTGCACAAACCATGTTCTGTACTCTCTCTCTCTCACACACACACACACACACACATTTTACTTAAATCTTAGAATTTAGTCATCATAACATTGCATAGGGCAAACCAATTTTGAAATATTAACTTCTTATAAAATGCAAGTCAGTTGTCACCTGTATGAAATTACCAAATTATTTCATACAAGTTTTCTACAGTGTTTGATTGATGATGAATAAATATGTTTCATTGATAGGACAAAAACTAAACATGTGAGTTGTTTATTTCACTCCTCATATCTGTTAGAGTTTTCTTATTGCAGTTACCATAGTGCTCATTTACAGTCATGCAATAACTTAGGTCAATAGTTAAAAGGTTCGATGCTAAACACACTAAATACCTACCTGAGCAGCCCCAAAGATACTGTTGTACTGTAATTCAAGTGACAAATTTCTTGGGTTATGGCACGACTTTTAGTCAGTTTCTCTATCTAATGGAATTTAAAAACATTTAAAAAATAACTTTTTTTAGATATAAACACACATTGGCTTTGTCATGGAAGACTTTTTGAGTCCTCTAAAAAAAAAAACGAAAGTGAACATGAAAGCTGTGTTCCACTTAGGACTTTCAGCATCAATATTCATAAACTTTTTTAGCCTGTCTCAACCTATTGCACAAATCGGAAAAATAGTTGTGAGGACTGAGTATATGAGTGAGGCAGTGGAAAAGAGGAGGAGGTCAGGTGATGTGAGAGGATCTAAGTAGCACCAAAGTAGTACTCTTACATCATCTACAGGGGTGGGGTTGGAGACGATATGGAAGAGACTGTACAAAATGATTAGCAATACTAACCTTAAAAATAAAAATCCTTTACAGGTTGTTGGAGTTATGCTTTATAATATCCTCTGTGCGTCTTTTATCATAGATTTAGAGGACAAATCCTTACTCTGCTATCTTTTTTTTTGCTTGGCACACTGCCTCCTTGTGATAATCATAGTTGAGTGTGGCTGAGTGCACTCAGGCTCTGATCTCATGGATCGAACGGAATGTGTGGCACAAAAACAGCTCTTCCATGAATCAGCATGTTTGCTCTCTCTTTCACTTTCTGTCCTACTAAATTATCTATCAGCAGCACCAGATTTAATGCCCTGCTGGCACTGCAGGAGGGTAAGGTGACCCAACATTACTACAACATGGCTGAACACACATAACTCACCTAGACAGTGAGGATTTTTGTTTCACTTTGAAATTGTACGTGAATTACTTAAGTTTACACAGAGCACATAAAAATGTTACATATCGTTGAGATTACAATTAAATTGTCAAAATATCTTACAATATAAAACTCTCCTCATCAGTGTTTGGGATCAAGGATATATGTATTTATGTGGATGAGATTATTTGTGTATTAATTATGCTACATTACCTCTGCTTTTGGCTGCTTTCTTCAAACTGTCCATGACTGAAGGTTTAATACTCTCCAGTAAGAACCGACCCTCAAGTCCTGGATACAGAGACCTAAGTGCAAAGTAAAAGAAAGAAAAGGAGAAATTTTACAAGCTCAGATCTGTGTAGATTTGTTTTAATGATAATTTCCGTTTACTATGCTTGATGTAGTCATTGATCCTACAATAAAATAAATAAAAAATAAAGGATCAATGTCATATAGCTGAGAGTAAAGCTTTATTTGGATGAAGTTTGAGTAAAGGGCAAAAAAAAATCCTTCAAATGCATAAAAGAAGATATGCTAAGGCATTAATTAGCATGATGACTGTTGTTGCAATAATTGCCTGATTTTTAAAGGCAGAAACAATAAGCAATCAGCCACAACCTCTTTGTCTAAACCGATCCAACAGATGGGTGCATCAGTTCAAAATACAACATTTATAAATAATAACTGTGATGACAATTGAAAAAAAGAGTATTTCATATTGATTCCACCAATTGAAATAGTTTATTTAAGTCAAAGTTTGATAACTTTATGGGAAAACTAAACCCTTTAAGTAATTCAGACAACAATTGCAACAGATTTGTCAAAACAGATTATCTAAATGCACTGTTTTAGTCTATCTCTACCTGGGGTATTCTTCAGATGCAATGTAAATAGTATCCTTTTCACTGACTGAAGAAGAAAATGTTGTAAATGTCTCATCCTGTAGTGGCAGGAGCTCCAGTCCAATCAGGTCACTGTAATTGAAGTCACTAAGCACAAACTCCAACAGCAGAAGCTTTTCCTGCGAAGAACCTTTGTGTTTGTGCTTCCTGATCACCTGCCGCAACAAAGATGGGGTCACCTTCTTCACTTCAGTTGGCTCAGTCACATAGGTAGCCAAGACAAAGTCCACGGCAGCAGGCACCTTTGCCACCTGCATTCCTGAGCTTTGGAGGTAGTTGATCACTGTCTCTGAAATGTCCTCTTCTGTGTCCAGCTCTGAGAACACAGCCTGGTCCGCCTGGATCCAATTCTCACTGAGGGAGTAGATCACTTGCTGCTGCAGCAAGTCATGAAACAGTGGCTGGAGAATGGGTTTCCAGCGGGACTTGACCTGTTTTGGGTCTGGCCAGGCCCCATAGGTCCCTGTGGGGGACAATGGAAAGTCTTGGTCCTTTTTTGTCTGCACCCTTTTGATAGCCTCGGTGATGAGTGTGAAGTAAGCCCTGGGGATGACGGTAATTATGAGCAACTCATTCCACAAGGCGGCTGGATCCCTCCACTGATCCACTTCCCGCCACTTAATGCTCCTACGATTGTCTGTGAGGCCAAAGAAGCCACTGACATGAACTGGAAGCCCTGTCTCACTCTCCTCCCCGGGAGGAAGGGGGAGGAAGCAAAAAGCTCGTCCTGAGAAACCAGATGTGGCACCTTTGTCGTCTTTGTTAATCAGAGTAAGAGGCAGAGCAATGCCAATGATAGGCATGAACTTCAAATCATCTGCCAGAGAGTCCAACTCAGCACACATTCCTCTGCCTCCAACTCCATTACAAACCAGCCACGTCATCCTCTGACTCTCTTTAGCTGTTTCATCCTGAGTCTCTATGTTGACCTGGTAGGTGACACATGTGATGGTGGAACTGGGAACACCATTGCTGTAGCTGTCTATAGCCTGACCCAGTGTCTTCAGTGCGTTAGGTCTCTCTAACTTGTCATCAGCATTCTCTGTCGATGTAACTTGAAACAACATGCGCTCTGTTCCATCAGACTCGCGTACATGCAAGGAAATCCTCTGAACACTCTTGAGGAAGAGGAGCACTGTGTCTGCATCAGCTTTGAAAGACTCAAAGAGCTCCAAAACCTTTTCTTTGTTGTATATGTTGCTACTGAGCTGGGAGGGTTTAAGCCGGAGTGGGAAACGGAACAACGTTCCAGGAAAGCTGCCATCCTTAATGGTTTTCTCAGAGCTTCCAAATATCCCAATGTAGGGAGCAAACTGGTCAGCCAGTTCTGTGATCTCCTTAATGTCTGTCTTCAAGTTCCAACACTGTCCAGACTCATGCACTCCAAACAGGGTCTGGTGAGGGTCCAGCATTGCAATCTGGTCTCCACTGAATATACTGGGGACATCTAAGCATGGAGAAAAACAAAAAAACACAGCAAACACAAAAAACTATGAATGAAAGCATATTGTTAATTCAATGATGCTGTTTAACTTTAGAGCTCTAACAGTTTCTGTTGTCATTTCAAGGCATGCCAAAAAATCCCCAACCGCTAGCTTTTTCAGTGTGAGAAGTTGCTGTTCTTTTGTGCTAGATATCATGTCAATGATACGTTTTCATGATGACTGATTTCTCGTGGGAAATGTGTTTTACTGTAAATAAGCATCCGTTAACAAAAATCACTCTCAGCTTTTTGAGACAGTCCATACCTGTAACATGGTACACAGAATTGAAGCCTATCCCAAATCGTCCAACTTTCAAAGGGTCCTCTCTCTTCCTGCTCCTCGCAATTTCCTGAATTCCATTCCAGTCTTCCACAGTGAACACAGCATCATTGTAGACGTACAACGCCGTACCTGTGCATTAAAACCACCAGGTCCAGATGAGCAAGTTAAGATAACCTAAAATACATTTACAGCAGAGATACATAGTACTTTTATAATCACTTTAATAAATGTATTAGTGTTAACAGGGAGGTCAGAACAGAGGATCAGCCACAGAGCACTTGTGTAATGATACTTAAGCAGAGCAGATTTGTGCCAACACAAGGGCTTGAACTAGTGCCCTCCAATAAAACAGAGTATCACTGATCTCTGGCCTCTTCTGTGGTGCTTAATTTTTTACTGTAGCTACTCACCTTGATGCTGAGCCATGTCAGGTGACCACAGTGACTCCACTCCATACTCGGTCTCATCGTACATGAACTTGACTTCAGTGGCTCCAGCATCCTCAGCATTTTGAATCAATTCCTTCAAAATAAAAATGAGAAATGCAGCATTTAAGATGGTAGAACTATTTATGAGGTTTTAAGAAATTTAACGTTCTTGATAGAGTCTGGTTATTTGCTGGATGCATGTGTTCAAAAAAGCACTGCAATAAAATGACCCACAAAATGACTTCATCCCTTTACCCTGATAAAGTTGCTACCATGTAAGGTAATATGCAGCTGATGCCAGCAAGTGAAGCAAAAATAAAACTATGCCTTTTGTTTCCGAGCAAGCTTGACATATTTTCTCTTTTCAAATCCCATGACATCTACAATTCTGCCTGTGTAGCCTTTGCCCAGAAGAAATCTCAACCATAACAGCCTGTTAGCACAAGAACTATAGGAGAGAGGCAACTGTTCTGAGAATAAGATAGACTGCATAATTTACCCTGTTTGAGGGAGCTGTATCGGGCCAACACCCCCAACACAATAACACTAAATGCGTTTTATGTCTGTGAAAAATGTGAAATAATAATGTTGCCTGACACTCACTTTCAGAATCTGTCCACCTTCAGGGTACCTCCTCAGAATGTCTTTCAGAAATTCAACAAGTGGTGGTGTTGTCTGTCCAAACCTCCCTGTAAGAGCCAAGCTGAGTAAGTCCACTGTTGTAAAAATCGGCTTTTTTGCAGAGACATTGAGGTGTGAATCCTACCTCCTCCTTTAAGGCCTCTTCCCTCCAGTGTAAGAGATATTTCTGGGCTTCCAGCAGGCACCAAAGCCCTGATCTGCACACTGTCATCGAGCTAGAGGGGGTTGATATGGGGACAAAGCATAATTTAGCACACAATAAAACTGCACCTGAGGAAATCTTATGCATTCTTAGAAAATTAAAAAACGAGGTATTGGCTCAACAAATAAAACTCAATGCAAAGTTCCTCAAGTAATCAAAGTAACTGCCTTCATGTTTACAGTTTACTGCAAATAACTACCTTGTATTGTGTGCTGAAAAAATGTTACTGTGAAAGAAATCGTCAGTTACTTCTATCCTAAACTCTATTTTATTGCTCATAAAACAGTTTGAAAGCCAACTACAACTGACTGCCATGTTTATGATCACTATTAACAGACTTATAGTTCTTCCTATCAAAGTTATGTATCATCAGTCTCTCATTCCAGCAACTGTTAAATCTTTTGGACTGTGTTATTGCACACATTAATGTGACAGTTTTTCCCCAGTGCATCTTTCAGAATCGATGCAGCAGGGAGCAGAGAGTGTACCAGGCTGCTCTGCACTGCTGCTCCTGCTGTTTGAGCCTTTTCAAGGTGACACTGTGACCCACTGCACTCAGCAGTCTTTGCACATCATCGTGCTGTCTGGCAAACTGAGCTCTGCATAAGCAAAACCCTCAGTCATCATCCTCATAATCTTCGTTGCACGGTTCAGTGATCATTTGGAAGACTAAAGGTGAAGGATTTGCAGTGTGACGTGAAAACATATGAAAAAGACATTAATATTGGCAGTAGTCTACAAACACAAAACATAACTAGACTCAAAACAGCAAGTATTTTAATTGTAATGATGTTTTGTCAGTTTAACCCTTATCTAAGATATCAAGACTTGTACCCATCTATATTTAGGCTGTCTATAACTGTAACACACTGCTGCACACACACACACACACACACATATATGATTGATACAGATGAAGACATTTACTGTGTATATATTAATGAGCAAGTCCTTTTTCTATAATCTACAGGATTGTATCATATTGACTTTTCCCAGTAAAACTTTGCCTACTGTTCAAAATTTCAGGGCAATGCATAATAGTATTCAGCATAGAAAAAATGACATTCTTGTCTGTTAGAGTTAACAAAAAATAGATTAGAACAAAGATTCAAAATAACAAACATTTAAAATGTCTAAATATTTTGCCCTGCAAGGCTCACATGATGACAGAACAAGTTCTCATTTTGTTGTTCAAGTTTCTACCTTTTTCTAACATGCAATAAAATTGTAATATCCCATGAAGCATTTGTGGAAATTGGACTTGCAGTTTAGAGAATATTAGGATTGTTCCAACAAATGCACCAAAGCGATTGAGAAGAACTGTTAAGTATTTTTCCTCAATTGGCTTCTGGGCTGGAGGTTTTATTTCATGTGAGAGCACCGACAGAAAGGCATTTACAGTGTAGAGGGCTTTTGTAGCACACAGAGAACAAGCTAAACTTGCCTCGAAATTTACCCTCAAGTGCATTCCACTTCTAACTTAGCCTCCTTTATCAGACTTCAGCACATTTTTAAATGTATTAGGCACAACATGAACTTATCTTTACATCTAGACTCAAAAACACCTAGAGGGCACAATGCAAATCTTTTTTTCTTAATTTCAAAATAGTTTACATAATATATATTAACAGTCAGAAAAGAATTCAAGATTAATTATATTTCTGTCATTTAAACCTCTTGTCTGAATTGTGCAACTTGAACTTGGGTGTGTGTGACAGTTTGTGGGTGTGACTTGCAGCTTATTTCTGCTTATGAGATCAGGGGGGCTGCCGAGCTCTGACCACCACCTGGTGCTTTCCATCAGCTGAGCCCCAAAGACAGGGGATCAACTCCAGTCATGTCAGGCCGCCAACATAGCCATCACCAACTACCACACTAGAGCCATACAATACATTTATCTGAAAAAAGTGAGTAATTAGTTAAATTTAAATGACTAATACTACTGTTTGTTGCAAAATTAGATTTTTGCAGCATGAAAGACAACAAGCAAGCAAAAGACCATAAAGTATTGAATTATACACCATGTAAAACTACTGCATTTTTGATCAATACACTGCAGCGATGAGACGCATCATCATGTTCCGCAAAGTATGAGTCAGATTATTTTACTTCCATCCTGCAAGCTGATAACGTGTTCAGGATCACTACATTATAATTTAGGAATCCACTCAAAGCTCCCAGTAGACAAAAGGTTGGTGGGTTGCTCATTATCCTAAAATCAATCACCTGATCAATATTTAAAGAAGAGGGATTCAAGTAAGTGTTCACTGCAGCTACAAATTAAATATGTGAGGGAACTTGGCTCACAGCATCTCAACAATGCAGGCACTGTTAACAGTTTATGTTAGTATCACATTTTTTGTCCTTCAGCTGTGGCGCACAGGGTCATTAAAATGATCTTCTTTCTGCTGCTGGCAATTATCTTCCATCAGAGAAAGAAAACCTCACTTATTCCTGAAGTATTTCTGTAGCATCATGGGTAGAATGTGACAGGAGCACAGAAGTGAAAGCAAACTAAATAAGATGACTGGATTTAAGTTTTTTAATATTTAATCAGCCGAGAAGACAGTTATAGTATATTAACTGAACATGGGCTAAAATCTAAACTTTGCCATTAACAATAACACTATGCAACCATGACCAAAATGTGACCAAAACCAGTGTTTTGACATTATTTTTTCACAGATCTCTTTTGAAAATGAGATTTCATTCTTAATAATATCACCTTTTTAAATAAAGAATGAAATAGATTAAAGATTAACTGTAAAACCTAGATTAATGTATTTTGTGTTTGATTTGGTAAAAAAAGGCATCCCTTTTGCACTTTCCAACTTATTCTTTTTATCTTATCTTTTTTATTTTTTTTAATCTACCATTTATCTACTGTAATCTCACATTTTTGTGACTGAAACCCGTAATTACAGCTTATTACAGCATTCCTGCACATAAGAAAAAAATAAAGCAACCCAAAAGTGAGCATTATCCAAAACAGTAGTCTCACACACACAGTGCATGCACATGATGAAAGGCATTGTGTCAGTTAATCAACTAATAACTAGGGCTTTATAAAACAATCCTCAAATTAAAACTTTGATTTGAATGCAGCTACTGCCAGAATCTAATTTTACAATTAGTCTAATGATATTAGTGTGGCCTGATCTTTATCAGAAACTGTGTGGAAATACTGTGTTTAAACAGAATTTATAAAAGAAAACCTGTGCAGCATTTGAATGTTTTACAATAACTTACCTGCCAGGGGGTCTGCAGATGGAAATTAGCCCAAGGCTATAATCTGGCATATTTACATTTGTAAAAATGTTCATT